>JARQOC010002133.1:0-29570 GCA_033576535.1 Allobates femoralis
GAAATTAGGGGACAACCACCCCCTCTAGGAGAGCCAGGAGCAACTTCGGCTACGCCGACGTGGTAGAAACAGACCCAGATAAAGCAAGGCATGGACATCGGTAATAGTAGTAGTACTTGAGAGCTAGCAGCATGTAACAAAGGCAATGACCATGTTGCTCAGGTACCTTCCAATTGGTGAAGGCTAATTCAATACTGCGCGTGGCCTATTACACTCAGGAGGTGAGCGTAGGGAAGTGGACCCACTGGACCAGCCATAGGCTGAGCGGCACTTCCAAGTAACTACACGCTGGCCCAACAGCACATGTGTGGGATGCTAGAAGAGGTGCCAAGCAGGGCTATGGTAGTAAGTCGGTGACCCCGCTGCATGGCAAAGACAGAGCAGCACAAAGACACTGGCATTACACTAACCATGCTCCCAGTAGACCTGTGTGGCATGTACAGGCCCTGGTAGCAGGAAGCATGAGACATAGCCCAGGCAGAAGCTACGGGACGGGACCACTGAATGGTCCTGCGATTGTATCGCCAGTCTCCTTGCTGTGGAGGAGCGGCTTTGTGGTGGATGTAACAGTTGCAGTCAGACTGCAATACATGCCCCCCACCCTCTATGCTGACGTCTGTGATATGTTGCAGTTGGTGTGCTAACTGTGTAGTGTGGCGCCCCTATGGCAAGGCGTCACAGGGAGGTACTGCACCCCAAACAGAAGGTGTAGTGCCTCCGTAGTCATGGATATAGGGTTCTTACAGAGTCTGTTATAAGCACACATGCAATAGGCCACCTTAGGATAGGGGACTGGATATTTAGTAGGTCCCAGGGGGTGGAGCCTAGAGTAGAGCGGGAGACTCAGAGTGAGACTTAGTTCCAGTCAGTCAGCAAGTGAGAGAGCAGAAGGGTGGTGCTGAGGAGACTGCGTCTGTGACAAGAGGGCACCTCTTTGGAGAGGGGTGACCCAGACACTGGAGGGGACAAACCAGGACCGGTTGGACCCAGATGGGGAGTCCAGGGTCGTCAACGGCATACCGGAGCCGAGGCAGTCAGTTGGTCTATCCCTGACTGCAAACCGACAAGCTGTGGGACCAACATAAGCCATAGCGCCATGGACTGAATCCCTACCTCTGTCCCAAATTGGGTCCAGGACACTTTAGGGAAAGGACCGAATTCTGGTGGCGGGAGGATTAGCTTGTTGTCCCTCTTGTCCGTACCGGTAAGGAATCAACTGTATGACTATTACAAAAGGGGCCACCGACAGACTCTGCAAAGTTACCTCAAAATCTGTGGCTACGTCCCCGCTAAACCAGACTGAACTGTGTACTTCAACATCTGCCCGGTACCAGTAAAGAAACGTTTGAGTTGAAGCAGTGTCTGTGTTCCTTTCCTCCGCCGCCCAGAGGGCTCTCACAGCATCAAAGAGGTGAGGACTATGACTCCCCTAATCCACCCCGCTGCCCTGAGGTAAAGCTCCACCTGTGGGGAGCTGTACTACTCTGAGCTGCACCTCCATCACCTCAGCGGCCAGCTGCAGCGCTGGTATCTACGTTACCAGGTACCACAGGTGATGTCACGTTAATGTTTCCCCATCCATCATCATCATCCCCCACCATCCCCGCCATTGAGGGTTCAGGGCGCAGAATCGGGAACCGACCAGCCGTGATCCCCCATCAAAGTGACCATCTGTCCCGGTATCCGAGTGCCCCCTACCCTGTTGACTGACTCATGTAGTATAAAAATAACTAAATAATTTTAAAAAATGATGTGTGGTCACCCCTATTTTCTAACCAGCCAAGGTAAAGCCATAAGCTGGGGACTGATATCAGGCTAGACAGGGTCCAATATCTTCCCACCTTGTTATTACTAGCTCTCTGATATCTGGTTTATCAGCGCTGGATATCAAAATAGAAGGAAGCCCATGTCTTAAATAAATAATTAAAAAAAACTTTGTGGAGTCCCCCCCATTTCTGATAACCAACACAAATAAAGCAGACAGAAGTGGTGTAATAATGTGGTTTATGGTTATTGGCCTGTCACAGCAAAAGAATATCAGCACGCAGCCATCCAAGAATTGGTGCATCATATTAGAGGCATCAATCCTGGCATTTTACACGGCTGATTGCCCTTGTGTGGTGGCAATTGAGATAACATATGGGGTTAATGACAGCTGTGATTTATAAAAAATCACCCCTACCATTAAGTCCATTAATCCTGTAAACCAAAAAATTAAATACAAACAGATTTTTTTTTTATTTGAAATAAAAAACACAAACGCCCTCTTTCACCAATCACTCGTCTCTGATACATCCACACTGTAAATCCCTCCTGACACATAACCTTCATCTCATCCTCTTCTCCACCTCATCCAGCACCATGACGACCAGCACAGTGGAGGCCTGCATAACGAGGAGCTGATCATGTAATCCCTGACTCCTCCCCTCCATTGACATCATCACAGGTCCTGTAAGCACAGGTCCTGTGCAGCTCTACAGGTGGGCTTTACAGACAGTACAGTAGTGGCTCTGGTGTGGTCTAAGCAGCCGGTATGGCTCATCAAAATCACCCCCCTTTGTGTTCCTTTCATGGGCCGTTTTGGTCTGTCCGTACGCTAGCTATGGTCCAGCGGCCTCAGGCTTTTCAGTGGGCGACCTGCCTGGTCTCCTAGTCCTAATATGGCGGCCTTCCTTTCGCTGCGCCGGAGGTTGGGTTGTGGGACATAGGGTTTGTCGTTGGAAAATAGAGCTTCCTTGGCCCCTTCAGCAGAGCACTCTGGTTCTGGCCCAGTCCCTCAATGCCTCTACTGATTTCAGCACACCTTGGACTCCGTCATTCTCTCACCACTGTCTACAGCCGGACCCGGACAAGCCTCAAGGTGGCACAGGCCGCCGGGTTGGTATCCTCTCAGTCCTGTATGATGGGATTCTTGCCTCTCCCTCTGACTAAACTTGACTCTCTGGTGTCTCTTGGCTGACTGCTCTCTCTGAACTTGGTGTTGTGTCCTTTTGTTACCTTCCCTAACCGGGTCCTGTCCTAACTTCTCCACCCTCCACTTGTCTCCTCCCGAAATCCTGTTGCTGGGCATAGAGTCCCTAGTCTTGGGATTGGAGTGTGTTGGGTGTGTCTTTGGGGTGACCGACTTACCAATCCCGACTGCTGCGTCATCTAGTGGTGACCGGTCCGCAGGGGCGCCACAGATGCTTTTTTTCATTTTTCTTGCCAAGATATGTTTTTGCATTTCTCACTGTTGTAAACCATTCTGTTGCTGCCCACTGTTCCAGATTGTTTAGATCTTGTTAAATCCTCTTCTCTTCTCTAGTATTAGCTATCCATCCTAATTTTGTGTGATCAGCATATATAATATAATATAATATAATATTAGTATAGTATAAAAAAGACACACACCCTTTTTCACCAATTTATTAAACCCAAAAACACCCCTTCAGTTCCGACGTAATCCACATGATGCCCCATGAAGATCCTCAGCTCTGCTACATCCCAGAGCAGTGTCAGCTTTACATTGGTTGGATAGAAAATAAGGAGGAACCCACATCATTTATACTAATTATTTATTTTTACACTATACAGACAGCAGACTGACTGCAACCTATCACAGATGCCAACACAGTGGGTGGGAGGCATGTATAGTAGTCTGACTGCAACCAATCACAGACGCTGTCATAGAGGTGGAAGCAGGGAATATTTATAAAGTTTAATGAGCGGGCAGGAATCAGTCTGGCAGTGATCATATCAGCTGGGAAAAACACATGTATATATGAATTAACTGTTTCATCCCCTTTTTGCTTCCTTTTGCAGAACCCTTCCCCTTACTATCACCATTTTACAGCACTAAAGTTAAGGTCCCCATGACTTTTGTGAGGTTCAGGGTCAAGTTCAGGTCATGTCTGGCTCCCGAAACGGACTATTTTTAAATGTCCAACCAAACCCGGCAAACCTGAACATCCATGGGTCCATTCAACACAAGACACGACTGGTTGCTTCCTACAAATGTTCCAATTTCTGCTTGAACCAATTTTATAAAATCTACTCAAATATATACTTTAATTTTATGCAATGTAATATTAGTACAGGATAAGATGTGTAATGTATTCCAAGATAAATCTTAATTTTATCAAGGTTGTAATATGAAATATATGTAATTTTATACATAGCTGCTGGTCTTACATTGGGAAAATTTTAGGCAAACAGACAGTAAGCCTGGCCACACCGAGCTGTATGGTGTACGGCGTGATCCAACATGAAGCTATGCACAATATTGGCTTCTTCCATGAGCATACCAGACTGGACAGGGATTCCTACATTGACATCTTATGGCAGAACATTGACGCAGGTGAGAAGTTATACAAATATTTATGGTCAATCTCCTATTGATATTAGTTACAGGATTCTTGTACATAAATCCACTTATTGTCTCCATTGTGATATAGCATCCACTGTATAATAGGGGTACTCACTCGCTTGATGGTCGTTGAGGTAGCAAAAGCCATAGTTTCTATTTAAAAAGTTCATTAGGTTAATTCAGAGCTTCATAAACCAGGCAAAGAAACATAAAGAGGAGCTTCCCTCTGGCTTTACAGGAACATAGATATACACAGTATTACAGTGCAATAGCCCACACATGGATACACCCACCCAGGTTCGTATACACTTCTCCAGACGTATCCTAGTGGATGTGTCCCAGTCTCCACTCCCTCTGGGAGTCTGCTGTCTCCAATGGTAGACACATGGATTTCAGGTCTGTTAACCTCTCAGGAGCTCTGGCATGCTCCACACAAACATGGTCTCTTCACTAAGTGGTTCCAGCCAGTGTGGTTCTTCCGGGACCTTGCAACAACACTGAGCCTGACTACTTGCAGGATCTGGGAACACACAGACCATGTGACCCAACAATACAGACACTATATTGCATGAGATACACCCACGGGAGTTATGTGGATGATCAGTCCCTTTCATCACTTCTGACCATCCTGTGAACCTGACCCTGCATGTAAACTAAAAAACTAAAAACATCATGGAACAAGTCCCAAAGAAACCATTCCAGGTTCACATCGCAGCAGACCTCCGCCTGTGTGATACATACCAGCCATTGATTATGCAGCCGCTTACCAAATCACACCGAATTGAACCTGCTAAAGCCTTAATATGTGAAATCATTTTTTTAAACTCTTCTAGGTAACTGGAATAATTTTGAAATCAATGATGGAAACACGTTTAACCTTCCCTATGATTATACATCAGTGATGCAGTACCATAAGTAAGTCCAGATGAGAGATGTTCATTTTTGTACCTTGTACTGTTATTTCCTAATACACTGTCACACTAATTTTTTTCTTGTGAAAATTGTTTTGAAATATTGAACTTTTGTATTCATGATCTTTTTAGAAGTATTTCCCAGGAAGGTACTAAGCTCAGGCATAGGCATCCAAAATTTGAGCTAGAATCATCTTTTAAATTAAACTTCTTGGTCAGAGGACAATGAGTTGTTGGCGACTCCTTGGAACCCTTAAGATCCACCATTACTCCTTTGATAAATCTGTAGACTGTTGACCAGACATCTTTTACCAAGTGTACAGTTAATGGCTGTTCATGGCTGAGAGAGGAAAAACATTTGCTTGGCAACAACTATGTACAACAAATAGTTGGCACAATTTTTCTTTAACATTTCACTTGCTATACGCAGGCATAAACAGGCATAATCACACAACAGTTTGGAAGTTGCCTTCCATATTCTTGCATCTCACTACAGTCCAGTTAACAACTCTTATAGTACTTTCACATGCCGCAATATCGCCTGGCGATATGTGGCGATCTAACGTGCATGTGCACGTTTTTCATGCTTGCCTCAGATCGCCGATGGCGGCACTACATGCCGCAATTGCGCCCTGAAAGTAAGGTGATGTGTCACTCCGGAAATCGCCTCACGTACAGCGGAAGCAATCCTGCCTAATCCCATCCCCGGTTCACACGTCTCAATCTCAAAGGCAATGTGGTGAAGGGTAGAAGAGTTCGGGCACAGTCAATCTGTAACTCGCTGCACTTAGCCCACAAAGTGTGCGGCTCCAAAGAGTGGCGGTGCACGTGTGCGTGTTAACATAACATAGTCTGTACGGCATAGAGATAAGAAACACGGCACTCACCACAAAGGAGCAATCTTCATATCCTTTATTCCATGCGATTTACAAACATAGACATTATGCAGGGAAGGGAGGGGGTGCTGAGACTCGGTGACGGTTCCCCGTTTCGCAGCGGGACTCGCTGCTTCTACGGACCAAACTAGTCTGGCGTCTGACGTCACGTCCGAGGTAATAAAGCCCAGGACGAGTCCGCCCACGCCAGTACACGGTAAAGTTACAGTGCTCTATATGTGAAAAAGATTCATTTAAAAACAATTAAGTATCTTACAAACCAAATGTGGCCGCTTGAAAGCTAAAAAACATTATTATTCACTTACAGATAGAACTTAATATCATACATAGTACTAATGGAGTGGGAATAGGCCAAAGAAAGGGAAGATCGTTACCGTATAAGCTCTAATATAGGTATAAATTGCACTGCTGAACATCTAAGAAGGAGAGAGCAGAAGATATATATTTAATAGAGGCAAAATCATTAATTCCTTACGAAAAGGGGGGGAAAAAAGAGAGAGAGAGAAAGGAGGAGAGAGAGTATATATGGAATCAAGTCCCACTGCGGAATTACCAACATCCTGTCAGTGACAAAAATATAATGCCAATGACAGGAGAGGTACAGTAGGAACTAAATTTAAGAAAAAAACACACTGTTCTACACTTAGGAGCATGAATACATGAGGGAACACCCCTTTAAGATCATAAAAAAGGGGAGAAATCATTGATCCATCTACTCTCCAGCTGTAATAATTTTTTATGCAAATCTCCCCCTAAGGGGGACGCCACCACTTGTTCAATGCCTGCGAAGCACAACACGTCTGCGTTACCATTATGTGAATCACGTACATGTTGGATGAGTCTGGGGCTACCCACCCCAGTTCTAATCGAATTTTGATGTTCCCTGAACCGAACGTACAATTCCCTAATAGTTTTTCCTATATAAAATCTGTTGCATGTACACCAAACAACATATACCACCCACTTCGTTTTGCAGCTGATATAAGACTCCACTAAGTGTTCTTTGCCCCCAACTCTTATAGGGTTGTTGGTTTTATGGAACTTGCAAAAATTGCAATTCCTACACCGATAATTCCCTTTTGGGCGAGAACTGTCTAGCCAAGTAGCACTTTTCTTCAGGTCCATTCGATTCCTCACTAAAAGATCTGCAAGATTATTACTTATTCGGTACGTAATCAAAGGGGGGCCTATGTTCTTTACACTGAGATCCTTATCTCTAGTTATAATAGGCCAACACTTCCTAATTGCACCTGCGATGACATTATACATGGGGCCAAACTTAAAAGTGAACGCAAACCTTTTATTCAATTCATTTTGTTGTTTCTTCATTAATTCCTTTTTCTCAAAATGAGAGGGTTTTGCGTTCACCTTTAAACGGGCCTCCTGTAAAATCCTCTTGGGGTAACCCCTTCTCGTGAACCTATCCTCTAGATTAGAGAATTGTACCTCACGAACAGAAGGATTATTGTTCATCCTCTGAACCCTTAGGAATTGACTAAATGGCAGACCTTTTTTAGTGTATTATGGGTGCACACTCTCAAAGTGTAATAAAGAATTAGTGCTCGTGGGTTTCCTGTACAGAGACCTCACCAATGAACCATTCTGAATCTGTATTTTGACGTCCAAGAATTCAAGTTCCTGGTCTCCAAATACAGAAGTGAACAGCATGTTGTATGTGTTTGTGTCATTAAGGAACTGTATAAAACTGGAAAAATCCAGCTCAGTACCGTCCCAAACAAGGAACACGTCGTCCACATATCTAGCATATAATTTAATATGTTTCAGAAAGGGATTGGTGGAAGCATAAATAACATTATCCTCAAAATGGGCCATAAACAAATTTGCTAAAGTGCATGAGACCGAAGTACCCATAGCAGTACCCTCTACTTGTTTGTACCATGCACTACCAAAGGAGAAGGCATTGTGGGTTAATATAAAGGTCAAAGAATCAGTAATAAAGGAAATTACACCTTCACTCTGTTCATTGACTCTTAGGATTCTCTCGATAGTAGAAAACTGCCAACTTCTGGGGTATTCTGGTGTACAGTCTCTCTACATCAACAGATGCTATCCTCTACCCTTCTTGCCATTCAATTTGATCAAGGATGGTCACAAACTCAGTCGAGTCTCTTATATAAGAGGGGACTTTCCTCAGCAGAGGTCTTAAAAGCCAATCACAGTATTTAGAAAGGGGCTCAGTTAGTGAACCCACCCCGGACACAATAGGTCGACCAGGGGGGTTCACTAACCGTTTGTGTACCTTAGGTAAGGCATAAATATATGGTTTTCTAGGATATTCAATGTATAATTTTTCTGCCTGTTTTTTTGTGACATTACCCTTCTCTACATGACTTCGTAGCAAGGTTCTGAGTTCGGAGTTGTATTTAAAGGTGGGGTCAGTCCCTAATTTTTCATAGGTTGTCTTGACATTCAACTGCCTATCCAACTCTTGCTTATATTCAACTTTATTCCAAAGGACTACTCCACCCCCTTTGTCCGCTTTTTTAACTAATACATCCTCCCAGCTTTTAACCTCCGCCAAAGCTAACCTCTCACCTTCTGACAGATTCTTACTTGGTTTAGGGTACATTAAAGCCTTGACTTCCTTGCATACCATCTCCCCGAATAAGTCAATGTTGTTACCCGGGGAGACAGGTGGGCAAAAAGTGGACTTAACTCTTCCCATAAAGACAGTATCATTCTCTATCTCTTCCAAAGGGTCATCAAACCAAGCTGGGTCAAGATCTAATAGATCAGTAATATCATTCTTTACATCATTAAGAGAATTATCACTTGCAAAAAACCCTAAGGCTCCCAAACGTACAGGTTTTGCTGCACACACATTATTATTTATTATATTGCTTCGTGAGCTTTTTTGACACTCATAATGCTTGAATAAATGGATCTTCCCGATTGCCTTGAAAAGATCAATCCTACAGTCCATGTAGTTGAACTCTTCTTCAATACAAAAATTCAAGCCACGTTTCAAAAGTTTTTCCACATCCTCAGAGATAGTCTTATTGGTCAAATTAAATATTCGAATCTCTTTATCCTCTTCATTGTCCACAATAGTGTTTAGGCCCTCCAAGAGACTACTTTTCTCTTGCCGTAATTTTTGCTGGTAGCCCCTCTTACCTCTTCCTCTTCTGATCTTTCGTCTAAAGGGACATCATCATTTGTGGTAACTGTTAGACTCAACTTTCTTGGTGGAGGTCGCTCCACATCGCTCGTTTCACTAAGTTCATCATTGCTCTCACTCTCCTCATCAGTTTTATTCCTTCTATTATGACCATGAGCTCCGGTGCTCCCTTTTTTGGTTTCTTCCTGTGAGTCATTCTGGGCATTATTTTTCGGTTTATTTTTATTCTTATTCTTACTCTTAAGGGCCCTTTACACGCCGCGACGGCAGGCTGGATACATCCCGCTACAGGCTACAAATGTAGCTTGTAGCGCCAATGTAGCCCGTCGTAGCGGCGTCTGAAGACGTGACGCTACAGCCGGCAACAGATACATCTGTTTCCTAGGTCTGCTCGAAAACTGATGGCTACAACGCCGATGGTAGCGAGCTGTATCGGCGTGTAAAGAGGCAACGGAAGGGAACTCGGGACAGCCTGCGATGTAGCTGCAATGTAGCTAAGGCGTGACCCTGGCTCCGTGTTACCGCGCCCCATGTGCGATCATTGGTGGAAGCTGCTGCATGACGATTGGTAGTCGCTGCATAGGGAGGCATATTTAAGGAGCTGACGAGTCACACTACACAATCGCTCGAGCATGCTGTATTACTCAGCCTCCTGCGTTGCCTGCCCAATCAGGATGTTATTGCTTCGTCCTATCAGCGTACGGACGGCTCGTAATCCACAATTGTGGCACGCCTATGTGCTGTCCCTGCTGCACCAGGTCCGCCCATAGTAGCTGGTTATAGCGGAGTGTAAATGAGCTACAGCTGGCTACTTGAGACACCCAGCGATGTAGCTAGCTATAGATGTAGCGTGGCGTAGCGCACCTTGTGGCGGCGTGTAAAGAGGGTGCGTTGACCGTTTGTAACCGTTTGAGCGTGCTCGTGCACGTGAAGTAGCGGGATGTATCCAGCCTGCCGTCGCGGCGTGTAAAGGTACCATTAGTGTCTGAATTATGTTTAGATATGTTCTTATTACTCTTTGTCCCTTTATTTAGTGGTTTAACATTCTGTGGTCTCTTCCAGGAAAAAACTTTACCATTATCGTAGTCCATTTTGTCTCGCAAGAACTTCTCTCTTTTTTTCTCCTTTACTTCCACCTGCAGAGGAATTAATTTTTTATCTATTTTTTTCAGGAACTTATCCCAATCTTGTTTCTTTTTATAACGCTTTTCCAGTTCTCTTCTTAATTTCACAAGATCTTCATTAATTTTCATGTGTTCTTTTATGTTTTTTCTTAAGACCACTTGCAATAAATTCTCAGAGCTAAGTGCCATAACGTTTTCCCACTCTTTCACAAAGATCGGATCTTCTTGACCAAAAGCCATAGCCTTATTAAACCTAAGGCCTCTTGGCACTCTTTTCACCGCTACATAACTCTTCAGTGACTGCACTGCCCAGAAAACTTTCACTTCCTTCTCCGCCAAATTCTGAATTTGTAATTCCAAATTCTTAGTACTGATTAAGGTAGTGATTTCAGCGGTGTCACATTGGTTGAAAAACATTTCAGCATCCTCCCTCCCTGCATTGACTGAAAAAGAGAGATTGTCCGCTCCACTTTGGGTTTCTTCATCTGAAACCGGATCCATGATCACAAGAAAGGCTAGTGTTGACAGATATCGCGACGTGCTCACGAGCAAAGGCAAAGCCTGTTGCAATCCGCTGAAGGGTAGAAGAGTTCGGGCTCAGTCAATCTGTAACTCGCTGCACTTAGCCCACAAAGTGTGCGGCTCCAAAGAGTGGCGGTGCACGTGTGCGTGTTAACATAACATAGTCTGTACGGCATAGAGATAAGAAACACGGCACTCACCACATCGCATGGAATAAAGGATATGAAGATTGCTCCTCTGTGGTGAGTGCCGTGTTTCTTATCTCTATGCCGTACAGTCAAAGGCAATGTGGGCGTACATGTTCAGCGCGGCGAAGAGATAGGCGTGCCGCAGTAGTTTACACCGCGCCCATTACGCGCTTATTGGACAACGCAACAGCGTTATGATTGGTCAGCCTGCTCTGGAAGGCTGGCTATTACATGACGCCATTGCCGTTGTATGGTGCTGGACGGACAGCTCATCAAATATGGCGCGGTGTTAATTAACAGTCAATGGGAACACAGTAGCCCACACCAATGAGTTCACACGAGGAGTGGAATACAGCACGCTGTGGCACGCCTACGGGAAATCATAGGCGACGCTGATTCCATCACTATCGCCCTATCACACGCCACAACACGAAAATATCGCCTTCATGATTGCGGCTGATTTCAGAGCCGTGCTCAGGACTCAGACGACAGGCGATTTATTGCCGCGAAATTCCCCAATGACACGCCGCAACTGTGAGGCAATTTCACGGCGATTGCTCCGGGGCGACGTATCGCCTTTAGGATTCCCAGGCGATATTGCGGCGTGTGAAGGTACCATTAGAGATTTCATTTTCCTCTTTGAGGTTTCTGCTGTAGAGAGTACATTAATACTACTTCTCACCATTTTATACAAAATCCATTCTCTTAGGGTCATAGACTCTAGGCTGTGATGCACCCCCAATCCGCTGTAGATGCATTTTTATCCCAATATGGCTACCATTATTTACCTCGTGGCTTGAGCTATCTCTCACACTGTAGTATGTTGTTCACTCACGTTCTTCTGATACAAGTCCTTTGTTGGCGTTTTTCTCTCTATGCCAGTCTCCCAATTCACCTGTGTCTCTCCATTTCCTTCCTGGGCTGGATTCTGATCTATTGTACCTTCAAGTCTATCAGTTGCTTCAAACTATCATGACTCCTCCAGTTCGTTGATTTCAGATTTTGCTATATGTTGCACACCTAAAACTCAGCAGTGTGCAAACTCTTGGACCTTAGGTCCACTACCCACGAACTTTGGGTCTAACTACTGACTCACCAAATGACTGTCACCTCCCAGGTCTCCCAAAATATCTCCTCCCAGTTTAAATCAGTCTCAAACATTAACCCTATCCATAATACATTCCAATCGGCAAACTCTTTTAACCACAGTGAAAACAGTGCATTATATGGCAACACATCTATAGCATCCGTCCAATGTTACCGGCTCAGCTGCTTAGATAGACAGAACCTCAAGAGACTCCGAGACCCTTTAAACCCCATACAGGGATCTGGAATTATAGCAGAGTCCAGGAGGTAACTGCCTATAGACGAGCAGCAGTCCAGAGGCAGAAGGTCGCCAAACAGGGACAAGCTGGGTGGTAAGGTAAGGGACAAAGACAGACTACAACTGTGAAATCAGGAAGCCAGGTCAAATTCCAAGAAAGCCACATAGTATAAAATCGAGAGGATTAAGAAAAGTTAAAAAAAACAGGCAGAGGTTAAACTGATAACACTAAATGCCAAGCTAGCTAAATAGGGAAACCAAAAATTATTTTTGGAGCTTGTGTGACCAGCCCAAAGGTATATGAAGAGTGTGGTACCTTCCCATAGGCTGGACCTCAGGGACTGATGACCTCACCTGGACCACCCCTACAACATTGTCAGACTGTGAAACACCACAGGTTCCAGCTACTCCTATTCCATTGGAGCTCTCCCCTATCATCAGCATCATCTACCGTGTGAATACAGTGATGCCTAGTGACAGGAGGAGAAACAGGAACTGGTTTTGGCAGTAGTGCAATACCTCTCCTTTCAGAACCACCAACTGGGTGAATATGGAGGTACCGAGTAGCAGGGGCAGGAATCACAGGAGGTTCAGACGAGGACCTATCACCTTTATCAGTAGCATCACTTATAGGGTGAATACGTTGCTGCCTAGTGGCCGGGGCAGGAATTGCAGGAGCGGGTTCAGGTGGATGTGACAACATCACAATGTCTTCGGGGGGTTGTGCACAGCTCTTCCACCTCATTACAAAAGATTGCCATTTCCAGATGTGCCGTGCTGACAATCTCCCACCCAAAAAGACTGAATGATGTCATCGATTCAAAGGTTATTTCATCAAAGCATCAGTTTAATGATGTCCATAATTACTTACCGTATATACTCGTGTATAAGCCGACCCGTGTATAAGCCGACCCCCTACTTTTGCCCCAAAATTCTGGAAAAACCTATTGACTCGTGTATAAGCCGAGGGTGGACCCCAGCACAGGTATACAGCCCCCAGAAGTGTGGTATACAGGCCCCCCCCCAGTGGTATACAGGCCTCCCCAGTGGTAGTATACAGCAGCCCTAGTGGTAGTATACAGCAGCCCCAATGGTAGTATATAGCATCCCCAGCAGCCCCAGTGGGAGTATACAGCAGCCGCAGTGGTAGTATATAGCAGCCCCAGCAGCCCCAGTGGTAGTATATAGCAGCCCCAGCAGTAGTATACAGCAGCCCCAGTGGTAGTATATAGCAGCCCCAGTGGTAGTATACAGCAGCCCCAGTGGTAGTATATAGCAGCCCCAGTGGTAGTATACAGCAGCCCCAGTGGTAGTATATAGCAGCCCCAGTGGTAGTATATAGCAGCCCCAGCAGCCCCAGTGGTAGTATATAGCAGCCCCAGTGGTAGTATATAGCAGCCCCAGTGGTAGTATATAGCAGCCCCAGTGGTAGTATACAGCAGCCCCAGTGGTAGTATACAGGAGCCCCAGCAGCCCCAGTGGTAGTATACAGGAGCCCCAGCAGCCCCAGTGGTATATACAGCAGCCCCAGTGGTATATACAGCAGCCCCAGTGGTATACAGGCCTCAGCAGTATATACAGCAGCCCCCAGGGGTTATACAGCACCCCCCAGGGGTTATACAGCGGCCCTCTGGGGGTACCCAGCAGCCCCCAGAGGGTACCCAGCAGCCCCCTGGGGGTACCAACAGCCCCCTGGGGGTACCAACAGCCTCCAGGGGGTACCCAGCAGCCCCCTGGGGGTACCAACAGCCCCCAGGGGGTACCCAGCAGCCCCCTGGGGGTACCAAGATCCCCCTGGGGGTACCAACAGCCCCCAGGGGGTACCCAGCAGCCCCCAGGGGGTACCCAGCAGCCCCCTGGGGGTACCAACAGCCCCCTGGGGGTACCAACAGCCTCCAGGGGGTACCCAGCAGCCCCCTAGGGGTACCAACAGCCCCCTGGGGGTACCAACAGCCCCCAGGGGGTACCCAGCAGCCCCCAGGGGGTACCCAGCAGCCCCCTGGGGGTACCAACAGCCCCCAGAGGGTACCCACCAACAGCCCCCACAAGCTGGCACTGTCCCCCCTTGTAAGTGCCCCCCCCCCGCTACTTATACATTACCATCCCGGTGTTCTGATCGGCGCCGCTCCTCCGTGCTGCGTCTTCATCCTCCCGCGCTGGCTGCATCCGGGTTCTCCAGCGGTCGCGCGATGACGTCACATCGCTGCGACAGCCGGAGATCACGGATGGAGCCAGCGAGGACGGGAGGATGAAGAAGCACCGAGGAGCGGCGCCGATCAGAACACCGGGATGGTAATGTATAAGCACCGGGGGGGGGGGGCCCTTACAAGGGGGGACAGTGCCAGCTTTTGGGGGGCTATATGAACTGCTTCCCCCTGTCGCTGATTGACAGGGGGATGCAGTGCATATTTAATGAGCGGCCCCACGTGACGGGGCCGCTCATACAGCAGCCCCCCCGCCTCCTCCAGCCTCCACAGCCCCGGGATACAGCCCCCCGTATATGACCCGTGTATAAGCCGAGGGGGGGACTTTTCAGCCCAAATTTTGGGCTGAAAAACTCGGCTTATACACGAGTATATACGGTAAGTTACTTATTTTTATTTCTCCATCCAAAAAGATATCATTTTTTTTTCTTTTTCAATTGAACTGTCCAGATTATGGATGACATTAAATGTGAGAAATGTTCTGACATGATTCTTCTTGGCATGATTTTGTTCTACGACAACAAAACTGCATGTAATAAAGAGACCGCTACTGAATATATGTATCAGGTTGACATCATATCAACCAATAAACACATTTTGTGACAACCTTCGAAAGTCTACAATCCCATTAATATGGCAATATGTGTTCATTCCTTCTCTCTATAGGTATGCCTTTTCCAAAAAGTCGACTTTGCTGACTATAATCCCGAAGCCTGATCCTAATGTGCTTATAGGACAGAGATCAGGAATGAGTCCTCTGGACATAATGAAAATCAATACCTACTATAGCTGCAGTAAGTTTTCTTTGCCTGATGTCTTCTCTGAAATACTTTGTTAACTCTGTTATTTGCTGTGAACTTTACACTACTCACTAACTTTGTCCATTGATATCACCCCCAAATAGTCCTTTGTAGGATAAAGCTGGTAGCGGCCTCAGGATCCCTTTCCGGAAACAGTGCCATGGCAATCCAAGGTGGTGGAAGCTGTCTCTGGCTTATTCAAGTCCCAAACTGGAAGGTGAAATCCATGAATACAGATTAAATAATAGAACAAAAAAAACATACCAATCAGATTTTTTTAATGAAGCTTTTTCCAAACTAATTTCACTTTTTCGTTTTGTTCCAGGTGTTATTGCAGTTTGTCATCATTAACATCGCTTTTGCGGACTATATTAAAGTCTATGATGGTGTTAGTAAATCATCACCTGTCCTATTGGAGATGACCTACGGGTTTGGACTACTCTTAACTGTGACTTCATCTACACGTAACATGCTCGTAGAGTTTGTGGTTGCAGATGGCTCCCTATTCAGTAGTAGATTTAGTGCCTTGTATCTCAATAGTAAGTATTTAACAATCGTTCTGAGATGACCAAACATATTTATCCAATGGAATATGAATGGCCCTAACTCCATGATGAACGTTTGGCTTGGCCTATCGCTTTATCTAGTACCTTCCCCAAAGGCTCTTGTTTAGAGATGAGCAGATCTGTGGAATTTTGGGCTCTGGGGGTTCCGTTGGACTTTTGATAAAGTTCTATTCCGGAGCAAACTTGACCTGAAGCTCCTTGGAAGTCACTGATTGAGCAGTTTGGCTCTCCACTCATATTTAGCCAACCATAAAAAAAGCAATTCCGAGAGATGGAGGGCGTTTTTATATTCCATTTTCTTTTTTTGGTACACACTACATCCGATAACGCTGATTTTAACCCCATTGCGATACTGCAAGTGGCCCCCGCAACGATGCTTGCTCCAGTGATTTGCATACATAAAGCACCTAAAATCTGAACCTGAACACTGAAAATGTAAAATCTGTGTTCAATATGAACACCAATCTTTAAAGTCTGGTTCACTCATTCCTACTCTTGTTATATCAGTACAGAGGGTGACGGGATAAGTGGTGGCCGTATACCTTTGGTATTGCCTATTTGAAGCTTCAAAGGAAATGTAAAAATGTAATTTGTGTTACTCAACTACCGATGAAGAGGGAAGATGTGCCCTTCCTTCATAAACATTAGATGGAGTCCAATGCTACAATCTAGTGCCTCCGGGCAGCATTATTTTTCTGTTTGATATCCCTATCAGAAGGGAAAGGAGCTGTTATTGAGCATGAGCACTGCCCCCACATTCACTTGGTAGATTTTAGGACCCCCATTCTGCTGATTGTTCTGCTCACAGAGGTAAGCCCCTCAACAATATAGAGATATATCACCTTGTAGAGTTCCCATATTGAAGTGTCCAATAAATCTATAATCACTAAAGAATAGGACCTGGATGAGACGTTAGCCTGAGAATTGTATTCTACCTAATGATATGACTAAAATCTTTGATATTTTATAGTTCCTTATTGTTTATTCTTTACTTTTCATTTTACTTTTCAGCAATTTAAGGAAATCAAATAATCCGTGACCAGGACAAGCAGATAACAAGGAGGATATACTTCTACTTATTCAATTAATTTAAACTCTTAATTTTGTAAATTGTCATTATTGCTTCAATGCAACATCTACAACGTTATCCATTGTCTAAAAACAATAAAAGAAGGATGGTTTAAAGCAATGCAATGAGATAAACTCATAGACTCTGACCAGGATACAGGACAAGCCTCAGTGATGCCCCTTTCTTAAATTGGCTAATCACTCATGTCTGTAATTGGCTGCAGTGGTCAGGTGTATAAAACAGGACAAGACTGTCCAGACCCATCATCAATTCCCCTCCCCTCGCCGTACAGAAAGCACACCAACAACAGTTACTTTTTCAATACTTTAATGAGAGGTATCAACATAACACCTTACTCATGACTTGTTGTAAAACACTTTCATTGTGTATTACTTTTTTCTTTTTTGGATAAATCAAAGGCCGCAGCTCAAGCAAGGCACAAATCCGCCAGATCACGTGAGTGCAGGAGTCGTCTGCCACTGGCCGTCCAGCGCAGGATAACTCTCAAATCACTCTCTCCACTGCTGCGACAACCTCAAAATTCCAATAACAGGGAGGGAGGGTGGGAAACTGCTCTTTGGGCAAGCAGCAGGGGACAAGACAAGATGGCTGAATCCCAGAGCATATATAACAGGTGGGGGTGGTTAGGCAAATAAGGGGGGTGTGACAGACAAACAAATCAGCCACTGTAAGGCGAGGAGGAGGGGGAGAGAGGAATTAACCCCATGAGGGCTGGACAGTCAGGTGGCAGTGGGTAATCCACAGTGCCACACAGACTGTCCAGACCCATCATCAATTCCCCTCCCCTCGCCGTACAGAAAGCACACCAACAACAGTTACTTTTTCAATACTTTAATGAGAGGTATCAACATAACACCTTACTCATGACTTGTTGTAAAACACTTTCATTGTGTATTACTTTTTTCTTTTTTGGATAAATCAAAGGCCGCAGCTCAAGCAAGGCACAAATCCGCCAGATCACGTGAGTGCAGGAGTCGTCTGCCACTGGCCGTCCAGCGCAGGATAACTCTCAAATCACTCTCTCCACCGCCACGGAGGAGCGAAGGCAACGCCTGAGCTGCGACCCCCACCAGGAGAGAGCACAAGGCTTGTTCAAAACCAACCCGGAGCACGGACAAGAAAATGTCGGTGCCAATACCATGCAGATGTACTCCATTAGACAGCTTCGAGAAACTAGGGTCAGATTCTAGCCGCAAATGCCATACTGATGTATACCAATGCAGTTGGCAATGATAAGTATTACATCCCCTTGAATTAACGAAAATTTAGAAAGCGGCTATCAAGGTACGCCAATCATATACTGGCACAAAAATCCATCCAGACGCCTGGCTGGACTATGCTGGGAACGACCATGCGAATAACTGACTCCAATTCAAAAATAAAAACGTGGAATTTAACCATAATAGCTCTTGTATATTACAACAGCTCCACAGGGTAAAACAAGGTCGAGGATGCCATAACCCATGTGGGTGATGAGGGCGAGCAGGCCGGAAAGGGGCCTAGCAATTACACTACTTCGAGTGTCGTTCAACACCATTTTATCTCCTTCCTTCCTCATGAAACTTCGAGCCCAAAAACCAAATGATCTTCCTCCGGCGGAAATTTCTACCCACCGAGTGGCCCAGATATAGAAATACACCGTATACACCATGGCACAAGATCTTCTTACTAAGGACCGACACCATCTGAAAAGAAACAACAGTTAGCAATCTCACCATCGCACAAAACATTATTGTAAAGAAATGCCTCTCGTTCTTCCACTTTTTTTTTTTTTTTTTTATTATTATTTAATACATTCTTTATGACTCACTTTTCCGAGAGAAGGATTATAAGGTTCACGCTAGCAGCAAGCCACAATCATCAGTGCTAGCAAAACAAACGCCCAGAACAGATCACCCACCCGTAATGGCTCAGCATAACCCGCATTCACTTCAAGCCTTGAAACACCTAAACAACTCAATTCCTAAACTATACTCAGACACACCGGAGCGGCACCAACGTGTACCCATATACACATATATATATATATACACACACATACATATACCCAAATACACGCACTCTTATATCCGTGTACTCCCGTACACACCTGAATACCCATATGAACACGCGTCACCCACACCCGTACCCACTACTTATACATACCAAAATATTCCCCACAAATACTCCACATTCGCTAACAGATTCACACCTTGGCAATTCGCCCCAATATCAGAAACTCAAAGAAGGATGCTGCGCAGACCACACACTAGCTCTACACATTGAATCACCCCTGCATGCGCGGTTTAGTAACAACTCCTACCCAACTGAATGGATTCCAGATTCCTAGGGAAGAAAATGACACCCCCATCAACATGTATGAGGGTAGAAAACGTGACAGTGGGGGGTCCATAGAACTCGCCCAATTTCGAAGCCGTAAGTCGTGGCCAAAAGCAGCCTGGTAATAACACTGCAACAATACGTCCGATAAATAAATAGCAAGACATGTCATTCACACTGAACCTGCTACCTCCCCTGTCATGCCTTTATTGTCAACAAACTGCTAATGAATATTTAACGCCGAGCTGGACAAACCTGGGGTTGCCGGCATGCAATGGAACGACCAGTAGCGTCCAATATTAAGGAATCCTAGAACAAACTGGATAAACCCCACTATGTATCCCGTGTAGAGCAGATCTTACCCTAAGTTCCGCAGTAACAGATCACTGGCAATATCCGGAGTATGGCACCCTCCAGATAAAGAACAGGTAATCAAGCAGCTTCCCTTTCAGCATCATTAAATAGATCCAGAATGCCATAAGCTCCACAGTATCAGGAAAAAACTGCCCATGACCACAGATGGGTTCCAGCACCTTCAGAGAGAAAACCGGTCAATAAAACTTTCAAGTGTAGCAGTACTACACAATTCCCGGAATTCTGAAATGAAACAAACAGAAATCAGGTACCGCATTACTGATAACCCAAGCATGACAGCCCCTAAACGTAATGTCAAAGGTCATCATATTACATCTACAATCTTGTCAGATCCTTGACCCAGAGCGACAAACTAGGTGTTATCCTGCAGACCTCACACCTGACGTATCGGGATACAGCTGAGGTGCTCCAGAAACCAATACCAATGACTAGAATTAGACTGAGGTGCATATGCCACTCGCCAGAATGAAATAGACCAGCATTTTATGAGTTCAAAATCAACTCTAAAACCTAAAGAGCACTCAGAAACAAAGTGAAGTGTGCTTTTTTGCGCATTTTTTTTTTTTTAAATAATTCATTTTACCAGTCCCAAAAGAAACAGATACGGACACTTAACCAAGCAAAGCTCATTCAGCAATGTACCATACCTTGTTTTCATGTGAAAAACAACTTTCGACCTGGCGCACCGGCTGTGCACGTATTTTTATTTATTTTATTTATTTATTTTTTTTAATTTATTTATGTAATTAAATTAATTATTTATATAACTTTTATGGTATGTCCTATGAACAGTATCCCGTAGGATGGGTTTAAAGTTTTCCAAGTACATCTTGGTGTATAACAACCGCTTATGCAGTGGGGCGCAAGACGCCCCCATGCTGGCTGGTGATGACTAATGGGAAAATTCTACGCATTAATCAACCGGCGTGCAGGGCATCTACCCCGAGGTAGTTTAAATGGGCAAGAGAAACAGGGGAATCACCTGCGGAATTTTATTTCATTTATCTATATATATATATTTATTTAATTTTTTTTTTTTTTTTTTTGATTGAAAAACAAACCACAAAAACTATTATCGGAGATTATCTTCTGAACCCGACAAATTGGTTTGGCTTCGGGAAGAATTGCACCCGGCACAACATGACCCAAAATTCCTATGGGAAGCGCAGGCATGTGATTGTCTCTAAGAAACATCAGGAATCGTGATAACGTGTCAATCGCCCGATGGATGAAGCAGGAGGGGGCAGTACGGCGCGTTGGTTGGTCAAAAGGAGACCGGATTGGTCACCAGTGGCTGGACAGCCTCAAATATAATGAATTGCGTGGCCTGGGGTGAAAAAAAACTACAGAATGCCTCACCGGGATACTGCTAAAAATGACTGGACCGGGTGGGTTAAGGGGTGCGAATAGCCTGCATATCCCATAGTAAAATGGAAACCGCAATAAGAGGGGAGGGCTGTCCTAAATATAACTATTTAATTATGCATGTAACATATATATACATATCTGTAGTCATACACACACATATCTATATATATTATATATATATATATACATATATATATATATATACACACACACATGCACATGTACATATACACATATACACCCATACATATACATACTATATATAAGCATACATATGCGTACACATACATCGGAATTTGGGAGGGGGGGGTTGTTACAAATTTTGAAAATCATCTTAAGTTTATCATATCTGCATGTCACCATTCATAACCATTCCTCTATTTGTTCTCCATTAAACTCCATCGTGCATCTCATGCTACATAATCCTGTCCTGCCCGACCCCGAAACCCCCACTATATTACTACTTACCAACAAGACCAGGACTGGAAGCTTGATAAATCCTCCGCCAATGAGAGACGCGGGTAGAAATACGGATCAGTCCTGAGACACCACGGAAAACCCTGCAAAGGAATAAATCTCCACAGCAAAGAACAGGAAAGATGGATCCATCCATCCTCTCTGGAGCAACAGCTACTGAGGTACAATGAAAGCTGAAGTCATTAATGGAAGGCTCCTCTCACTGCTGTGTAATAAAGAGTACCTTGAGGACCGGGTGCTGCACCCATGCTGTTCATGGGCCAGAGATCCATCTCCTCAGAAGCTAATAGAGAGATACACTAGCTGGATGTGTACATCTGCACTCACATGTCTACCTGCTCCACAAGTCATGGCTGGGGCAGGGGATCTGTGTCATGGGCTGCAGGGCCAGGGAGCTTAATGCCTCACTCTAGTTACAGAGGTGGCTGATTATTGAGAGGATGGGGGAAGGGGGAGGGGGGCAGAGGGCAACTGATTTATGTGTAAAATCACTACCTGCTTACATATGGAAGGAATTGAATGCCCCAACTGAGTTCTCACAAGTACCTGAACAGCCCTCTGCATAGACACTTCATGTACAGTGGAGCTGCCTCCTGGAGGAGGGGCTGGTAGTCTGTGAGAGACTCACAGTGTAAATAAGGGTTGCAGCTCCTGACCCAAATCTCCTGTGTGAGGCCAGGTCGGGGGAGGGGTGATAAGGGCAGCCACTATGTGTAAAACATGAATACTGCAGTGAATCTAGCTGCTGTGCCCTGAACTACCTCCCTCTCATGCAGCCAGGGTGAGTGCAGAACATTCCCAGCAGCATGAGGTGCACATTATGTCACCTGCTGCCGGCCAGCTGCACCGCGCTACCCAGTCTGGCGATGGGCGTGCAGTCACACTGGGCCCAAAGTGGGGGTGGCTGACCCCACAGCAGAGCGAGCGCAGGGTCTGCGCCTGCTCTGCTCACTAAATATCCCCTGGCTCAAATGCTGCAGCAGGCGGGAAGGTTTGAACGATTCCTGTCAGCCATGCTGCCGCCTTTGTGCCTCGCCAGAGAGGACACCAAGGACGCTGAAAGCCCAGCGAAACCGGCGGCCTCCTCCCTCACGATTCTCTCCCTTACCGCAGTTCCAGCGGATCCATCTGTTCCAGCAGCCATTCTGCCCTGGGTTAAGATGGGAGGAGAGAACAAACTGCTCTTTGGGCAAGCAGCAGGGGACAAGACAAGATGGCTGAATCCCAGAGCATATATAACAGGTGGGGGTGGTTAGGCAAATAAGGGGGGTGTGACAGACAAACAAATCAGCCACTGTAAGGCGAGGAGGAGGGGGAGAGAGGAATTAACCCCATGAGGGCTGGACAGTCAGGTGGCAGTGGGTAATCCACAGTGCCACACACATCCAAGGCACAGCCAATGAATCCCCATTCAATCACCTGACTGCTACAGCCAATTACATGCCTTAGTGATCAAAAGGCCACATAATATTATTATGGAGGCATGGCCTGCAGCAGCATGTGAGGACGTGGATCCTGTGCCCACAGACAAGCTACTGGGAATTTTTGCCTTTTTAAAGGCAAATTGTCTCATCAAAGCGACAAGACCTGTAAGATCTAATCTTTGGGCTTCATTTGAACTCCTTTGAGATCAATTCTGAGAGGAATTCACCTCAGGACACCTTGAAATCTGAAATCTGGCCCCTCAGAGGAGTGATGGAGGCTCCATTTTAAGACTACTGGTCACCTCATAATAATATCCTCCTGTTGTCTGTTAAAAGTCAGGAATTGACATTTCAGGTCGTAATTCTAAAATTATACTGGCTTTTACCTTTATTCGGCTGAATTTGTAATGATTTTTACCTCAAGACACTGCCTGAAGTCTATTTGTTTTTTTGTTTTTTTCCCCTCACATGAGAGTGAAGGTGGCGCCATTTTGCGATCACTGAATGCTTCATAATAATACTCCTGTCACCCATAAATCATCTGAAATTGACAACACAGGTCACAGTTTACTGAAGTAATATTAGACGTCGTCTTTCTGGACCAGAAGATCTTGTCTTGGTGATATATTTATCAATATCTTATTCTGCTTTATTTTCAATATACAGCCTATGCTATCTCTGACATGGGCTTTTTCATTCACTTCTCTCATTAGTTTTTGGAGATTTTATTGTTTTGGTCTATTAAGTTTGTTCTTAGACCATTTTCTGCTATTCTGTGAGGAAAACTGCCATTTCTCTCAGGGGAGTAGTGGAGACGCCATCTTTGATTTGCTGATTACAGCTTTCCCGGAGGATGCCAATTTACTACACAAACGGATTTTCCTCACTGTAAGATTTTCCTCTGAGGTAATTTTTCCCTCATATGCATTTGGAAAGCAACAGTGACAGGTACAGGAGGCGTGGGGGATCTACTAAAAGATGAGCTGCTGTCCTGATTGAGGAGATTTAATATAAGTGACTAGACTGAGACATCCCTGCAGCCTTCTTCATAGACTATCTGGTCATACTATTTTGGATGCTCCTTGCTTAGTTACATACTTGCATAGGGTGGGGATAATACCATTCTACATATTGGACAATTCATGAGTCTGAAGGGGAGATATATAACCTTTCTAGTCCTAGTGTTACACTGAGACTTCAGGGAACTCTTTTTTGCTACTCATTTGTTTTTTTGCAAGCTGTTGCCTTATAACTTCTTCCATCTTTGCGTGCTACTACATCTCCAAGAAGGACTTCTTCAATCAAGCGGGGTCGGCGGGCCTCCAACGTATCCGAGCTACGTAGATGGATCCTGTTGTCTGAGGTTTCTACACGATCCGACCACTCCTGGGAGGGATCTCTTCAATCAAACGGGGTCGGCGGGCCTCCAACGTATCCGAGCTTCGTAGACGGTTTCCGGTGTCGAGGAGTCAACTAAACAGCTATTCTTTTATGGGGATGTGCTGTTGGGGTACACCTTTATATTGATCTGCATATTGATGTTTGACTCTGTTTCTTGTGGATAAAGGTAGTTTGGGTGGTAGTTGCTGGGTCTTGGGTGGGTGATCTTTTCATCTTCTAATTGGGGGAGAGAGCTATTTACTTTATACTCTGAGTCCGTATTTACAGATAATTGTACTTCATTTCTGTTCCTTGGCTCTAGTATTGTGGAAGTCTATTACCTAATTGTAATTGTTTTTGGCTCAATATAGTTTACTGGAGCTGGCTATAGAGACTTACTATACATACTTTGATATTCTTAATTTCTTAATTTATATACCTCAATTTATACGGTATACTAGTCCTAATGTCTCCCAAGCCTAAACCAAACGTTACTTCCAAAAATTCCACTGGTGAACTGGTGGAGGCTAGTCCACAGAGTGCGAACACTATGCCTTCCTCGGCCTACCATAGTAACCAGTCACAAAGTGGCAGTAAAGATTCCTTACCAGTGGAGAATAGTTCAGAAGAATGGAAATCCACACCTATGATTTATGAATCTACCCAGGCAAACTCAAAAAGAAAAGAAATGGAAACTATATCCAGATCACATGATGGCTCTAATTTTCGGGAACATTATGACTCAGCTCGAGACCCTCAAACCAAGAGCCCGGTGAGACAAAGAATGAAGACCTCAAGGAAAGACACAGATCCTCTCTCCAACCTTGACGATGGACAACTATCAAATAGAGATTTCTTGGTTAAAGTACCGTATATACTCGTATATAAGCCGACCCGTGTATAAGCTGACCCCCTACTTTTGCCCCCAAAATCTGGGAAAACCTATTGACTCGTGTATAAGCCGAGGGTGGACCCCAGCACAGGTATACAGCCCCCAGCAGTGTGGTATACAGGCCCCCGCAGTGGTGTACAGGCCTCCCCAGTGGTAGTATACAGCCCCCAGAAGTGTGGTATACAGCAGCCTCCCCAGTGGTACATACAGGCCCCAGCAGTGTTACAGCAGCCTCCCCAGTGGTATATACAGCAGCAGCCCCAGTGGTAGTATACAGCAGCCCCAGAGATATATACAGCAGCCCCAGTAGTAGTATACAGCAGCCCCAGAGGTATATACAGCAGCCCCAGTGGTAGTATACAGAAGCCCCAGAGGTAGTATACAGCAGCCCCAGTAGTAGTATACAGCAGCCTCAGTCGTATATACAGCAGCAGCCCCAGGGGGTATATACAGCAGCAGCCCCAGGGGGTATATACAGCAGCAGCCTCAGGGGGTATATACAGCAGCAGCCTCAGGGGGTATATACAGCAGCAGCCCCAGGGGGTATATACAGCAGCAGCCCCAGAGGTATACAGACCCCCCCTCATAAGTAGTATACGGGGGCCCCAGCTGTATACAGCAGCCCCAGCTGTATACAGCCCCCCCGTGGTATCCAGGGCCCCCTTGCTGCACACCTGTAAAGGAAGATGTCAGTATACTTATCGCTGCCGCCGCCGCTCCGCAGCTCGGTCACCGCGCTGCTCCGGGTCTTCATGCTTCCTGTTCCTTCTCCGGCGCTCGAACAATGACGTCATTTCCTGAGCGCCGGAGAAGGAACAGGAAGCATGAAGACCCGGAGCAGCGCGGTGACCGAGCAGCGGAGCGGTGGCGGCAGCGATAAGTATACTGACATCTTCCTTTACAGGTGTGCAGCAAGAGGGGCCCTGGATACCACGGGGGGCTGTATACAGCTGGGGCTGCTGTATACAGCTGGGGCTACCGTATATACTCGTGTATAAGCCGAGGGGGGACTTTTCAGCACATTTTTTGTGCTGAAAAACTCGGCTTATACACGAGTATATACGGTATTTGCTGATTTTAAAAAATCTTTGAGAGACGACATTGATGAGATTAAACATTCGGTGGCCTCGATAGTTTCCAGAACAGAAAAAACAGAGAAAGCCATTGAGGAATTAAAAACGGAGTGCATTGACTCTATAAAATCTCAAGACAGGGTGACTAATGAAATTAAAGTTCTGAAGGATAGGTTAGCAGATAGAGAGGACCGGGACCGCAGGAATAACCTGAAATTTAGAGGAATTCCCGAAAAGATAAAGCAGGATAACTTGATTAATTACGTGAAATCTCTCACTAGAAAAATTGCTCCCTCACTGGAAAATATGGAGTATTTTATAGAAAGAGCCCATAGATTGCCAAGGCCCTCGCATCTTTCGGACGATATCCCGAGGGATGTGATAGCTAAATTTAGCTTCTATCAAACCAGAGATAAAGTGACAACTTTCTTAAGAGATAATAAATCCCTACCTCCACCTTACGACGGGATTAAAATCTTCACAGATATTTCTAAAGACACGATGCTGAAGAGGAAATCTTTGAAGCCTGTAACGGACATTCTACGTGCTAAAGAGATCTTGTACAGATGGGGTCGTCCGACCACTAGTGTTATTTTTACATACAAACAGAAATCTTTTGTTATTGAAGATAAGTCTGAGGGACTGAAAGTTGTGAGAAACTTACATCTAACTTATACTTGACGGGTCTTAAGTAGCTCTGTTTGACACTTTAAAGATCTAAAGGTCCAATTAGGCACAATGGCCAAAACATTAGCCTTGCAGGAAGTTGAATAACGGTTCCTTTGAACCCTTCCTTATAGTATTGATACTTACATAGTTCTTATTACTAGTTACATTCTGTGTTATAGTTTGCTTCATTTAATAGTTTGTTTCTTTACCTACCTGTAGTAGTTTAGTTTCCCTCCTAATTCTCTCCCTTCCCTCTCCCTCACACTTCCTCAGCTTCATACTTTCATTGCAGCCAGCTTACATACATTTTTTAATTCTTCATTGAGACAATGACCACCAGATACCTTTCACTAAATGTCCATGGGTTAAATACCCCTCAAAAAAGGTTCCATGTATGGAAAGAACTTGCGAGACATAAAATTGATTTGGCAGGACTTCAGGAAACTAAATTTTGCCTAGAAAATCCACCAAAGTTTACGAATAAACTATTTCCTCATATCTATTTCTCCTCTAACAAGAAAAAAAAATCTGGAGTTGCCATTTTGATTAGGGATACTCTTAAATTTGAAGAACTTGAGGTCCATAGAGATGATGAGGGCCGATATCTTATCCTGATATGTAAAATAAATGATACTCCTCACACACTTGTGAATTTATACGCTCCTAACAAAGGTCAAATTTCATTTAAAAAAAAACTGTTCAGGACTATCCATGATCATAAGAAAGGCAACCTCTTCATTTTTGGGGACTTTAACGCGGTTCCTAATGCTATGTTTGACTCATCCAATAAAGCCAGGAATACCAATGTCCAGCTTGATCCATTATTTAACCAGGAGGAATTCTATGATGCATTCCGATGCATAAACTCGTCATCTATAGAATTTACTCATTTTTCTGACTCGCATAAATCCTTTGCTAGGATAGATCTAGTTTTGACAGATATCAATTCCTTGCAGAAGATTAAATCAATAGAAATACTTCCTAGATCTTGGTCGGATCACTCTCCGATAATCTTCGTTACTACAGATGGGGCTTTTTATAGTGGACGGAAACTCTGGAGAGCAAATTCTTTTCTATACCACCATCCAGATTATAAATCCAAAATTCAAAGTATATTACAATATTACTTTAAAGAAAATGATTTGGGAGATATGCCTATTCCAACTTTATGGACTGCCCATAAGGCACTGATTAGAGGTCATCTAATTCAATTAAATTCTCTCCTAAAAAGAAAATTAACTAAAGATACGGCTTCCATCATAAGTAAGATTAAAGACTTGGAATCGGAGGTGATTCGGACCAAGAAAAATTCCATCTTTGGTGACATTCTTAAATTGAGGGTTGAACTAAAATCCCTTTTAACTGTGGAATTTGATAAGGTTTCCCACATTACTAAATCTAATTTTTATAATTGTACCAACAAACCCTCCAAACTATTTGCCAAATTGATAAAAATACGAAGGGCCAAAACGAGAATTCTACAGATCAGGAACAAACCTAATTCTATAGTCAAATCCCCTGCGGAAATTTCAGATGCCTTTGAAGTTTATTACAAGAAGTTATATAACTTAGGAAAGGAGCCCGGGGAAGTTGATCCCTGTGCTGTGGAAATGGCTTCGTTTTTAGACTCTATTCAACTTCCTTCTTTGACATCTGACCAGTTAAAATTCCTAAACTTACCCTACACTGAAGCTGAAATCTCTGATACTATTGCGTCCCTAAAGAAATTTAAGTCTCCCGGGCCTGACGGGTTACAGAACGAATATTGCCTTTAAAGATATCCTTGTCCCATATTTAACAGGTTAATCAATTTCCTCACTACTGACCAGAGTAGTCTTCCCAAGGAAATGCAAGAAGCAGTGATTACGGTTATCTCAAAAGATAAGGGTGACACTGAGAATGTAGCTAACTATAGACCCATATCGCTCCTGAATTCAGATCTAAAAATTATTAGTAAAACTTTAAATAACAGACTAAAACAAGTTATCTCGACACTCCTTCACGGGGATCAAGTGGGTTTCGTTCAGGGAAGGGGAACATCGGATGCTACGAGACGGGCGTTAAATTTAATAGATTTTATAGAGAGAACTGGGACTCCAACCCTAGTGGTCGCTGTCGACGCGGAGAAAGCGTTCGACAGGGCCCACTGGGGGTTCCTCTTTGGGGTTTTGAGGAGGTTTGGCTTTGGGGGTAATATAACTAACTTAATTCATTCGCTTTATTCTAAGCCGAGTGCGAAAATCATGACAAATAACTTTTTGTCAAAAGACATCTTGCTAACGAATGGTACACGTCAAGGTTGTCCCTTTCCCCTTCTCTCTTTAACCTCTTTATTGAGCCGTTAGCGGAAAAAATACGTACTCATCCTTTGATAAAAGGCATTCCCATTTCTATGAGACAATTTAAGATTAGTTTATTAGCTGACGATATCCTGGTAACTTTGACTGATCCCATAAATTCTTTACGATATCTCCTTGACACAAT
>JARQOC010002134.1:0-29558 GCA_033576535.1 Allobates femoralis
GCTGTCACGTCCCGTCTTCACACGCCGCTACTACGGGCTATATTGACGCTACGGGTACCTTTACACGCCGCTACTACAGGATGGATACAACCCGCTACTTCACGTGCACGAGCACGCACAAACGGTTACAAACGGTCAACGCACCACCTTTACACGCCGCCACAAGGTGCGCTACGCTACGCTACATCTATAGCTAGCTACATTGCTGGGTGTCTCAAGTAGCCATCTGTAGCTTAGCTTACCTCATTTACACACCGCTACAACAAGCTAATATGGGCAGGCCTGGTTCAGCAGGGACAGCACATAGGCGTGCCACAATTGTGGATTACGAGCCGTCCGTACGCTGATAGGACAAAGCAATAACATCCTGATTGGGCAGGCAACGCAGGAGGCTGAGTAATACAGCACGCTCGAGCGATTGTGTAGTGTGACTGGTCAGCTCCTTAAATATGCCTCCCTATGCAGCGACTACCAATCGTCATGCAGGAGCTTCCTCCAATGATCGCTGAAGGGGCGCGGTATCCCGGAGCCTGTGTCACGTCCCATCTACATTCCAGCTACGTAGCCTGGTGTCCAGACATCCCTTCTGTAGCTTCTTTACACGCCGATACAGCTCGCTACAATCGGCTTTGTAGCCATCTGTTATGGTACCTTTACACGCCGCCACAACAGGATGGATACCAACGGCAACTTCACGTGCACGAGCACGGCCAAACGGTTACAAACGGTAATCGCATCTCCTTTACACGCCGCCACAAGGTGCGCTACGCTACGCTACATTTACAGCTAGCTACATCGCCGGGTGTCGCAAGTAGCCGTCTGTAGCTCAGCGTACCTCATTTACACACCGCAATAACAAGCTAATATGGGCGGACCTGGGGCAGGAGGGACAGCACATAGGCGTGCCACAATTGTGGATTACGAGACGTCCGTACGCTGATAGGACAAAGCAATAATACCATGATTGGCCAGGCATCGCAGGAGGCTGATTAATACATGACGCACGAGCAATTGTGTAGTGTGACTGGTCAGCTCCTTAAATATGCCGCCCTATGCTGCGACTACCAATCATAAAGCAGGAGCTTCCTCCAATGATCGCTGAAGGGGCGTGGTATCCCGGAGCCTGGGTCACGCCTTAGCTACATTGCAGCTACATCGCCGGGTGTCCAGAGTTCCCTTCTGTTCCTTCTTTACACGCCGATACAGCTCGCTACAATCGGCGATGTAGCCATATGTTTATGGGCAGTGCACGGATACAGAGGTATCTGTAGCCGGCTGTGTCGTCCCGTCTTCAGACGCCGCTACTACGGGCGATATTGGCGCCACAAGCTACATTTGTAGCCTGTAGCGGGTTGTATCCATCCTGTTGTGGCGGCGTGTAAAGGTACCATTATGGTACCTTTACACGCCGCGACGGCAGGCTGGATACATCGCGCTACTTCGCGTGCACGAGCACGCTCAAACGGCTACAAACGGTCAACGCACCCTCTTTACACGCCGCGACAAGGTGCGCTACGCCACGCTACATCTATAGCTAGCTACATCGCCGGGTGTCTCAAGTAGCCAGCTGTAGCTTAGCGTACCCGCTTCACACGCCGCCACCACAGGGTGAGTGGGAGCAACAAAGGCAGGACGTAAAACACATAGGCGTGCCACAGTCCTGTACGCCGCGCCCAAACCACAACCATTGGTCAACACTACGGAGTTGTGATTGGGCACGACGGAAAGGGCGGATGGCCGAGACGTGACGTACCAGTGAGGGGAGTGAAGCACGGAATAAGCGGTTGTGACATGGCGGAGTGTGGCGAATGCATCTAAACCGATCGTAAAGCGTCACCCAGGAGCGGTGGCAAGTCATCTACCCAGTGTGCATAAAGTAGCGGTGCCGGGGCTATGTGTACGTAGTACAAGTGTTTGCCCTGTCACGCACGATCAGCGCTTGTGACAGCGGCGTGTGTAGATAGCGGCGAGGTGCGTTTCTGCGACACACATGAGCGGCTTACAACACACAGTATGTGCGTTCTCTGTGTACATTGTATGTATCTATCTCTGGCAACAGATGTGAATGTAGTGGAACTGCTCCGTAGCAAACCTGTGAAAGATCTGTGTGACAGTGTATTACAAAACACCTGAGAAGAATATGTCCGGCATCAATGTGCTGTCTGCAGGTGAGCCTCTGCCTAGAACAAAATAAAGGCTCATGTACGTGCAATGGCCACACTGTTAGGCAAAAGTCTGGGAAAAAAACATGGCTACCCACACATATTGTCTGCACATTCCCAGCCAATAGGTGGCTATGACATCCCAGGCCCCCACCATAAACTCCATCACATTTCCCTCCTCCACCAAGTAAACAGGCTCACACATGTGTTTGGATCCAAAAAAGTATTTAATAAATCAAAATCATTCATCGTGACCTTGGATTACAAATTGTAACCAAAAATACATCCAAATAAAAGCAACAAATAAAGTGCATGTCACAATCTGCCAACACATTGCAGAGAGAGCAAATGAAACCCACATTGGAACCTGTGGAGCATGAAAAAAATAATCAAACATCATAAACTAACTAACTAACTAACTAACTAAACATCATGCACATGAGGAAACCAAAAATTACAAAAAATGGTCAACACAAAATAAAAGGGGTGCAGCTACCCTGCTGTCACCTCCATTGGAAATTTAAATCAACCTCCCAGAACCAGGCAAACTACATGGCCTGGTCCTGCCAGCTCACTGCACCAGACCCATTGAAGTAGGAGCAGTAAGCTTCTCTACTGTCCCTGGCCTCCTGCCGAGTGCGGCCATGGCTCTGGGGCTGGAGTGGCACAATCACATGGCCCTCATCACGCCAAGACCCTGGACGGAGCTCCCCTGTTGTAGCGTCTGCATGATCTACATAAGCTCCTGGCGTGTATGATGGCCTATCCCTACGACGCAGGAAGTTATGCAGCACACAGCAGGCCACCACTACCGCGTCAATAGACTCCGGTTTCATATGCATAGCCGTATGAAAAATCCGGAATCTATTGGCCATTATCCCAAACGCATTTTCAACTACACGGCGGGCCCGGGATAGCCGGTAGTTGAAAATGCGTCTCTCAGAAGTAAGGGCCCTCTGGGGATATGGCCGCAGTAGGTGTTCCTGAAGTGGGAATGCTTCATCCGCCACAAACGCAAAGTTGAGATGTTCGGTCGTCTGGTCATTTGAGGGTAAGTTTAGCCCACCATTCCCTAGTAGTGTTGCCAAGGAGCTTCGGGCAAACACACCCCCATCTGAGTTGCGACCGTTCATTCCAACATCCACGTAGAGGAACTCATAGTTGGCATCTACTACAGCCATGAGGATTATACTACAATACCCTTTGTAATTGAAAAACAAAGAGCCAGAGTGGGCAGGTTTGGTAATCCTCACGTGCTTACCATCCAATGCCCCGCCACAGTTGGGGAAGTTCCACCGGGTTTCAAACCCTCGGGCCACTTCCAGCCATTCTGCGGCGGTTAGAGGCATTTTCATGTAGGCTGGCTGCAAAGCTCTCCAGATGGCCCAACACGTTTCAGGGATCAGGCGGCTCAGCAGGGGCAGGGAGACACGTGACATGTATGTGAGTGATGTCATGGACTGCCCTGTAGCCAGGAACCGCAAAGTGATCGCCAACCGCTCAGCAGGTGATACTGATGGGCGCATTATAGTGTCCTGACGCGCTATCATTGGCCCTACACGCTCCAATAGGAAGGTGAAACAGTCCTCGGGCATACGGAGATAGTTTCGGTAATCATCAGGACAGTTAATCTCCAGCTCCCGCAACAGCTGCATGTGGCCCCGGGTTTGCCGCCTGAGAAGCCAATCACGGGTCCACAACCGCCGCTGTCTGCGCCTCATCAACCTTTCATACCGATCCTCATACCACATTTGCTCTTCCACCAACGCAAGAGCCACGATAACATTGCGGTCATGGATATTCTGCATCCTCAATATCAGCACCTGTAGATGAGAATACACAACATGAGTACATAGAACAATATGTGCCAATGTCAGCAGGTTAAGCAAGCCACACCTATTGTTGATGACACACTATAGCCAACTGGAGGGGAACTTGCGTCAGGCCCCGAAACACATCCCTGAAGACAGGAAAGGCAAACACCCAGTAGTCACCCCAATCAAAATGGAAGACGCCCAATGATAGTGGCCTCCTCTACATCAACTTCTATGGGAGTTTGTCAAAGTAAAACATCTGCACCTAGGTGAGTTAGAAAGGGACTTGTGTCACCAATAATGTATGAGAACAATTTTGCAGATGCCATTACACAGACCATAATGAAAATGTGGCCATTTCCTATTCTGGGAGGTAAAACAAACAATTCGTACCCCTATAGGCTGGTCAAGTAAGCTTACAAGAAGCCAACAACTTTGCACATGAGTGAGGTTGGGTAACCATGGTTACATATGTTTTGGCTGGTGCCATTTGTCCAAACCATCTAAGTTATGTCTTCAGTGCCACACCTCCAAGCCATGTCTCATCCTATCCCCGTTCGACCCAGTCTCCATTGGCCACAGCCAGTATGCAGACATTGATCCAGGTGACAGGAGTAACACATTTCTGTCTACAGTCCTGCAGGCAATCTCCTGTATGGTGTCTGGAAACAAACACAGCAATGTATATGTTCAAATATTCATAAGCACCAAACCTAATGCCTACTCAAAGTCCACACAGTACACTAGATCTTCCCCAGCAATACAGACCCCTATACACTACGCTAAAACAGTGTCCTGCGGTCGCAAATTAAAACGACATATGCACCCACACCACGCCATTTCCATGTGTGTCCACAGATACTTACTTAATGGGTCTGGCCAGCAAGCGTAATGTTTGGCGGCATGCGGACCTTTTAAAGGGCCAGCAACCTATCACGATACAGCGATCTCCACCAATTAGCGGAGGTTAATTGCGCCCCCAGGTGTCACATTACGCTGTGCGTCATTGTGTCTGCTGTGATTGGTTTAGCGGAGTATAAAGGCAGGCCAATGGCCACTACACCTTGTCCAGAGGTCCATGTGCATTGAGCTACTAGTGTCCTGCGTATCTTCTGCTGCTCTGACGGTAAGCCTCTTTAGCGGTTTCTATGAAAGTGCACGGGACGCTGATGCTTGTATTGGCGGCCGCTTAGGCAATGTGTGTATGGGCGTCTTTGATACTGGCTTTAATTTTGGCCCTCTAATTATACAGATGGGTCAGTTTTTCCAGTGTATGGTAATAGCCAGGTATAGCCACTACTGATATTGTGAGTGTATACATTTGGTCTCTGATGTAATTCGTGCGTCAAACATATAAAGTTTAGATTTACAACTTTCATGCACATCTGCATTTGATGGCTGCAATTATTGGTCCCTTCATTGCAGGGATTCTTGTTACCTCAGTAACAATTGTATTCCCATGGATGGCCACACAACTACATGATGATGTGTTTGCACATTACATGTAGTATGTGCAGTCTTGCCACCAACCACGCCCTCCTTTCTCATCTGCTTAATGTTAACCATTTTGCTCAGTACAAAGGTAGTAGCTACCACACAATGTCTTTGCTCACATGTTGGCCTACAGGTTGGTACGCACACACCGTCTACAGGTGTTGTTTTAATATGAACAGTGGGCTCTTAAATCAGGCTTCACACATGTTTAGGGGGCCACAGAGTACCTGACATGTGTAATTGTGTCACATATGTATTTTACTTTGGACCGGTGTGACATTGTGCAAATGGCACACATAGGCCAAGTTGTCATACCAGTTATTGCTGCCTATAATGTACATATGAGAACCTTATGAGCATGTAAATTATGTTCACAAGGTTTTCACAGCTCGATATGGCTAGTGTCGTGACGGTCTGGATTGGCTGTGTTTTGTCTTCACCAGATGCCGAGGTGTACTGTGGAATTTGAAACCCAGCTTCTCACGGAGTATCAGCGGCACGAATGTTTGTGGCGCAGCTCGCTGCCTCAATATAAAAACCAGGCAGCGAGGTCCGAGGCCTACACTACTCTTGTGGCTCTAGCCAATCGCTTGGAGTCAAGGGTAGGCAGGAGTTGGGACCAGAATGCGGTGGCCTTGAAAATTAAAAACATGCGGCAGTCGTTCATGCGGGCTCACAATGACTACCTGCGCCGTCGCTCAGGAGCTGGAGCTGAGGAGGTACCATCACCTACCCTATGGTACTATCCCCTCTTCACCTTTATCCTGGGCGAGGTGAGCTCGCATCGAACGACTACCAACTGCCCCGTAGCTGCGTCCCATGTAGGCCCGGATGAGTCACCATCTGCGCCACAGGAGGTGGGTAATCGTGTTACAGTGTTGTCCCACAATGTTGCCTTCACATGTGTGTTTTGGCCAAACCAGAACTAGCACAGTTTTCACAAATTTTCGGCCTTGGTGTGGGAAACCTTTTTGTGTCAGGGAATCTTGCCTCCTGACATGATTTTGGCTTATATGAATTTAACGCAGAGAGCCGCTTTCCAAAATAGCATTTCCACCACATATCGGTACACCGGAAAAATGACATGTGTACCGAAGTTTACATTATTCTTGCATTAACATGAAAGAGGCACATAGTGCCATCTACTACAATTTTGCTGCCACACATGTGTGTTGGCTCTGGTGCAAGTGGGTTTTTGTTTTTTGAAGGTTTGATGGTTTTACATCAGATTTGTAATACAAATGGGAAGGTGGGCAACTTCTGTGTTTGGCCAGCCCAGCCCCCAGTATCAAGGTGTTGTGGTGACATGTACTAATTGGGTTACGGCTCTCTGTGACTGACACCTCAATCTGTATTGTGCTGAGTCCCGGGAATCGTAGAGGTGAGTGTCCAGCCGCAATACAGGTTTTGGTGTTGTAAAAGTTTGGTGGCTTGCTGTTTGTAGATTCCTTCCATATATCTTGTTAGTGCCTTTACTTTAGTGGGAGTGGTGTATTGTGTCCTGTGTCCATGGTATGGTGTGGTCCTTGCCGTCACTAATGTTTGGTTTTGTTTCCTCTCCCCCCCACAGGCCCCAGAAGAGGACGGCTCCATTGCGGAGCATTCTGTCGCTGATGATGCTCAGCCCATGACATCTGGGGCTGAGCAGGAGGGCGGGGCTAGTGATGTGGGTCCGGGCCCAGGGCCCAGCTCACGGATCCGTCGTCGCCGACGTCCTGCACCACCAGAGACGGAGCTGGGCGCCTGGGCCCGACGCGTGCTTTTGAATGAACAGCGGACCCACATCGACAGCGACGCCCTCTACATGAGCGACAGAATGCGAGGGATGGAGCCGCTCCAGAAAAAGATCCTTCTGAGGGTCTTCCACAATGCCGCTGATGCTGCCGATGATGGGGCCCTTCAATGGGGCTGCCACGTCCCCCCCCCCATGCAACACACCTTGTGGCCCCTTTCACCAGCTGCCCCATCTCGGCCCGTGAGAAGACCGGCCCCGCCACAGTCACCCCATCCCCCTCAACACGTCGTCGTACAACCAGACGTTCTGGGGCAGGTCGGGGCTGCCCTCAGAGGAGGGGGGATGCGGCATTGTCAGAGCCGACAGAAGATGATTAATTTGGACACTAGTAGCCAATGCACCAAATTGGCACTCTGGACTTTTTCATGTGGAGGTACCTTTTTATTTTTCCCTTATGTTTGTGTTACACTTTTAAGCAGATTTGCTTCTTATGATTTGTTTATGATTTACTAAATATGATTATATAAAATATTAGAACTAACTCAATTGTGTTTTTCTTTTGGCTTATGGCTTGCGGGGGGCAGCCTGGGTGAATGGTGTTGTTCACAATATAGTTTGGGGCAAGCCACACAATATGGGCCAATGGCCTCAGTGTAGGACGACCATAGGTTCCTTTGTACTGTGGTAGGACATTGACAAAGAGCTGTAGTAATGTGTGTGAGATATTAACCTGTTGAACATTTGCCCCCCCATAGTATTGTTGTGACATGAGTGAGGCAAAGTAAAAATTACAAATACTTTTTATTGGCTACATACATGTGTGGAAGTCATTTGCCACTAAACACAGAATGCAGCTTTCTGATAGGTGTAGCCATCCCACACTCCTGATGGTCCCAATGTGGGACAGGATAGGTCCATGAGGTAAAGGGCTGGTTAATCCACACTCCTGATGGTCCCAATGTGGGACAGGATAGGTCCATGAGGTAAAGGGCTGGTTAATCCACACTCCTGATGGTCCCAATGTGGGACAGGATAGGTCCATGAGGTAAAGGGCTGGTTAATCCACACTCCTGATGGTCCCAATGTGGGACAGGATAGGTCCATGAGGTAAAGGGCTGGTTAATCCACACTCCTGATGGTCCCAATGTGGGACAGGATAGGTCCATGAGGTAAAGGGCTGGTTAATCCACACTCCTGATGGTCCCAATGTGGGACAGGATAGGTGCAACGGGCAAAGCCGTGGGCATACCACAATCCCCCTTTTGTGATAGTGGAACACTATAAGAAAAGAGCCCAACGGGGGCAAAAAATAAGAAAAAACATAACCACATCAAAAGCCTAACAGGCAACGTCTGTAAGTTCAAGGTCCAACTAGGACAACACATTTGGGGGTCAGGGGGGCAAATCTGTTTACGGGGGGTTCCACCTTAATGTTGGCCATCTTGATGTTTCAGGACGGTATCCACCATGGTAGACAGGCGGGTAAGGTCCTGTATTCCCCGGTGTAGGGCCCGTTGAAGTCGGTGGGCAAACTGGTGGTGAGCCCTCACGACGTCCTCCATGGTGGGTACACCTGTATTGTGTGTGTGGAAAAAACATCATTAGTTCAGAATACTACCTCTGGTGTTTGTGTCAGGTTCACACAAGCAGGATTGTCCTTACCCTCGGGCGCATCATCATCCTGACTATCAGGGGGTGATGGGGAGGCACTGATACTCCAGCCGGCAGCTCCAGCACGTTCTCCATCTGCAAGAGTGTGTGAAGGACATTATGTCAGAAATGGCTAGCTTTTCCATTTCCCACGTAACAACAACAATGCTTACAGTGTTCGGCCCCTCTAATCAAACTGAAATCACTTACCGCCATACACATCCAACGCAGCTGGATTTGGGGGTTGCACCCCAGCTTCAGGTTGCCGACCAGGCGAGCCCACCTCTGCCTCCACCAACGCTGGGTCAGCAGGGTCCTCCTCCTCCTCATGCCCTGGTGAGGGCCTATTCCCTGGTGGGGATGGTGGCCCAGCTGGCTGTTGACCCGGTGGTGTGTGGCCTCCAGCTGGCTCTTGCGGCGGTGGGGTTGGTGGTCCACCTGCAGCCAGTTGTGGGGGAGCCTCATCGGCTGACACTTCCGCATCTGCAGATTATGAAACAATAATTGATGTGTCAGCATACTGTTTAGGCTCAGAGATGTATTGACAGTTCAATATTTGTGTTATGTGTTTGTTGTTTTTCATATATGGGATGATCTCATGTATTCTGTATGGCGTAGGTATGTGGCATGAGTGTGTTAATTGGTTGGAGGGCATGTAACACTGTCGAGTAATCTTGGGTGGCACATGAACATTATTTGTAGGCAGATGTGTAGTCAGTGTATCTATAATGTGCGCCCTATATTGTCCCCCATTGCATGTCTGCCGGTGTCCCTCTCACTATATCTAGGATGTGTGTGAACGATTTTTAATGTTTTTGTTGTGCTTACATACAATACAAATCATGTGTGGCCCTCTAAAGTACTCACCACGCAGCCTGGCAATCCTGTCACGGATATCGAGTATGCGGCCTGGGCATTTGTGCTTCAGGTCCGCTATCTTCTTCTGGACGGCTTTAGCGGTCCTCTGCACCCCCAGTTGGTTGAGCAGAGCCCGCTGAATCCGCCCAATAGTGGCGCGATTGCGCAGCCTGGGATGACGGTGGTGCCGGTGACCCCAATAGTCATACCGGTCACAGTAGTCTATGAGGATGAGCAGTTCAGCCATCCCCCACGTAGCAGCGCGGTGAACGGCCGCCATGACTGCAATGGTGTGTGCAGAGAAGGGGCTGGCACCTTGCAGGCAGAGTGAAAACGAAACTATCGTAATTACGTCATTACGGCCACGTTCGGGGTCACGCACCCTTTAAACTAGTCCTACGCACAGTGACACGGGCGAAGCACTTCTGCGGCACCTACTGTACAACACCCACAGAGCGATGCGTACAGCAAGCCTATGCGCTGTGTACTGACTACTCGACTTCAATGCGGTGTCTGTATACGTGCATCAGTGTTTCAGTTGTGCGCAGACACTTAAGGAACACTTTTATGCGGCATCTGCAGTTCAATAAAAAGGCAGCCCGGCCCGTAACACATTGTTCACCGCTGTGTCCAGCATTATTTATTATGTGTTCACAGGATGTGAACACTGTATCTGAGAATCATGGGCCATTTGGTTTGGTTTCCCGTAAGTTGTGGGCCGCGTAATTGTACTAAGGTATGATCGTGCATACGGCGCGTATGTGTAGTGCTGAAGGGACAGCTCATCCAAGATGGAGGCCTGTGCGCCAAGGGCCAATCGGCACGCAGAAGCTTCCACCAATGATCGCACATGGGGCGCGGTAAGACGGAGCCGAGGTGACGCCTTAGCTACATTGCAGCTACAGCCCCGGGTGTCCAGGGTTCCCTTCCGTTGCCTCTTTACACGCCGATACAGCTCGCTACCATCGGCGATGTTGCCTTAAGTTTATGAGCAGAGACCATAAACAGATGTATCTGTCGACGGCTGTAGCGTCGCCTCTTCAGACGCCGCTACTACAGGCGATATGGACGCTACAAGCTACAATTGTAGCTTGTAGCGCGATGTATCCAGCCTGCCGTCGCGGCGTGTAAAGGTACCATTATTGAGCAGTTCTCGGAAACAGATGTATCTGTAGCCGGCTACCTCGTAACGTCTTCAGACGCTGCTACTACGGGCTATATTGACGCTACAAGCTACATTTGTAGCCTGTAGCGGGTTGTATCCATCCTGCCGTAGCGGCGTGTAAAGGGCCCCTACAAGCTACATTTGTAGCCTGTAGCGGGTTGTATCCATCCTCCAGTAGTGGCGTGTAAAGTTACCCTTAAGGTATTTTCTCACTGTCCTATAACCTATTCTGGTCCTTACTCTTTACTAGTGCACACACTGTATTTATGATACAAAAGCACTTACTTTCATGCATTCCCCCTTTGGGTTGGAAAACCTTTACTTTACTTCTGACAGTGATCGATACCTGTTACCCTTTTTTTTCCCCCTTCCACCCTTCTCCCCACATTTCTGATTTTTATTTTCTGCCCTTTCCATACTTGAGACTATGGTGTGACTTTTTATTGCAACATATAGCTCTTTTTTTATTCCTTTTCCCCTTCTCTTCCCTTGGCACCTATTATGGCTATCACTTTCCCAAAAATTTTTTTACTCCTCTTGAGATTTCTGTAATTTTCCTTCTAAACCATAGGATCTATCCTGGACCGTTATCCTTTGACTTTTCAATTTCAACAGATCCCGACCACCAGTACCTTTCTGGTAATCTTTCCGTGTTTTCTGTAACTCTGTTTATCTTATGTTTCCTTCCCCCGCCCCCTTTTTAAGAATCTTCTTGCTTGGCTTATAACTCTCTTTGGCCCCCTAAGTTTTGATTAAAAAACCCCTGTCACTGAGCACCACAAGTGATCATTTAGGTTATCTCACTGTAGTTTGACGAAGCCACTTAGGCATACTCATACGGACACCTAGTTATTTTTCCCTTTTGTCACCACTTCGCGATTTCACAAGGTGATATTATGGCCACAGTCACCACTTGATGTACATTTGTATTTTATTATATGCTAATTTTATTTTATGTACTATTTTTGTACTAGTACCCTGAGGAAGGCCTGTGAGCCGAAACGTTGGTGTATGTACTGTGTGGCATGAATAAAATAACACGTTTTTTTGCACTAAAACATACGTGGACTACACATTTTTCTTCATTGGTGTGCCCAGATTATACCTCTGGATTTACTGGGGATGTCACGAGGACTGTTGCCAGGTCCTGGAGCCCTGTTGGTCGCTGAAAAAGGGAATAGCAAATAAATATAATAAAAATAGTGACTCGTGACGCCACCTACGGCTCCGGTAAGGTTACCGGCGCTGAGGGACAGACCTCCAGGGTGATGGTGAAGCAGCAAGCTGGTTTCACTCCCCATATGCGAAGCGGGATCCCAGGGGCAGTAGTGGATTATGGGAGTTGTGGAACAGTACATGAAGGGAGTAGGATCAGGGCCACAATAACAGCCACACACAAAGGGTTGTTGTTTTCGTACGTTTACTGATGTTGATGTTCAAGGATAATGAGGAGGGCTGGGTGCACCGCTAAAATCAAGTATCTACTATATAATCGTCTAATTCTGTCTGTCTGTCTCTCTGTAATGGAAATTCCGTGTTGCTGATTGGTCGCGCCCAGCCGGCCACGTCACTGATTGGTTTAGCCCAGCTGGCAGTGACCAATCTGCGACAGGCGCAGTCCGGCCGTGAATTGGTGCGGGATTTGAACAACGCACACCACCGCTACCATCGAGAGATCAGCGGCTCTAGCTACTGAACTCCTAACGGTAGCCGCAGGTCATCTGCTGCACGAAGGTCAGGGGCGACGCAGAAGTACCCTGACCGGCACTAGCAATGTCGCTCACTGTGACACGCAGCAGCGACCAGGCCCCTGCTGTGAGATCGCTGATCGTGGTGCCACACTAAGCGAGATCGCTAGCGAGAGAGCTGCAGAGTCACAAATTTCGTTGTCGGAATTGCTGGTGCGTCGCCAAGTGTGACAATACCTTACTGAACTCTGGTGAGGTGTCACACGTGCAGATATATTGAACGAAGCTGCGTCACTGATTGGTTGCAGCCGGCTGGCGGTGACCAATGAGTGACCGGCGCAGTCCGGCAGCTAATTGACGTGGGATTTCAACCACACTTTCCTGATTGGCCGCACCTGGACGCCCGCGGCCAATCAGCGATATTGGCACGGAATTTAACTCCCACTCACAGCGCGACATAGTTCAGTCACGTTCACTGAACACGTTCTGTCAGTCACAGAGTGCTGAAGAGATACTTCTTTACTGTACGCTATCATGATTTACACTTCCTGTCTTCCAATGGGTCGTAAGCGAAAATATGCCAATGACAGAAAAGCAACGACAACGTCGAGACCAAGAGACACTTCAACAAACTGACGCCAGACAAGCCCAGGATGCGGAATCTCACAGACAACGGGACCTTAAGTTTCGCACGGAGGAAGAAATCGACAACATAGTGCGGGCTGAAATTCCTAACCAAGAAAATGTAAAGAATATTTATACCGTGTTAGCCAGTAGATAGAAAAATATATTGCAATCTGAGAGTCCTCAGTGGTTGATACCTTTTAATGGCTAACTGAAAAGATGGTAAACATAGCAAGCTTTCGAGACGACTCAGGTCTCTTCTTCAGGCTGAAAGTGACACAAATTCTGAAGACACATACATTTATACATAAGCAATAGAGGAAAAAAAAAAAAAAAAAAAAAGGAAGGGGAAAGAAGAGAACAGAAAAAAAAAAAAAAAATGGCAAAACAGTGTTATATGCTCTGGTGGATATGACAGGTGACGCAAAGCAGAGTCGGGTAGGGAGGGGTGGAGGAGCAGGGACACAGAAAGCAGATTTCTAAGATAAGCAGAACCAATTGTATTAGGTAGATGGTTAGTAACCCATGGAGACCTGAAATTGCTTAGTTAAGTTCTGGAGAGCAGATTAAGTGAGAGAGTTCACAGAAGTGTCAGGAGTTCATTGTCCTATGATTTCAGTGTGTAGCAAGCTGTCTCCAAATGCACTTTCATTTTATATATAAAATGCATGAATCTGCTATCCCCAAATGTCCGTTCATTTTACATAGAATCCCATAAATCCATGTGAAATATTTAGTCCGGTTTCGAGTGTGTTGAAGGTTGTTATCAATTTGTATTCCCAAATTCTTCTCTCTCTCTGAGATTTGAAGTCACTCTTTAAGATGAGCAGCCTCATATCGGATTCAGTGTTGTGCTCAGAGCTGCAAAAATGCTTTGCTACAGGTAGATCCATCCGCTTTTCTTTTATTGAGTGGCGATGAGAATTCATTCTTGTTCTGAATTGTAATCCGGTCTCACCTACGTACATGCCACCTGTTGGGCATTTGGTACATATGATTAGATACACCACATTGCTTGTAGTGCAGCTAAAGTTACCTGGGATCTTGTAGTCCTGATCTGTCCCAGGAATCCTTATCTTGTCAGTTGTCATTATAGATGAACAGGTTTTGCACTTTCTCTGGTTGCAGGGAAAGGTTCCTGTTGCTGCTGGAGAGGACAGGGCGCTTCTCACAATGATGTTTTTTTAGATTCGGAGGTTGTCTAAAACACAAGAGTGGGGGATCCGGAAATATTGATTTTAGTCGGGCATCTTTTTGTAGGAGTGGTTGCAGTTTCCGTGCAGCTCCTCTTAGCACCTCCAGACTTGGATTGTAGGTGACTACAAGAGGAACTCTGTTGTTTTCTTCTCTAGTTCTGTAATGTAGGAGATGATTCCTTGATATTCTGGTGGCTCTTGTAATCTGGTTCTCGATTGTTCTTGGATGGTAGCCCTGGTTCAAAAAGGTCTTTCTGAGGTCCTCAAGGTGACTGTCTCTGTCTGTAGGGTTGGAACATATCCGATTGTATCTGATGGCCTGGCTGTACACAATAGAGTTTTTTATGTGCTTTGGATGAAAGCTGTCCCATCGGAGATATGTTGGACGGTCAATTGGTTTCCGGTACAAGGATGTCTCTAATTCATTGTGCTGTAGCTTAATGATGGTGTCCAGAAAGCTGACTTCAGTGCAGGAGTAGTTGAGTGTTAAGTTAATGGTGGGGTGAAATTGATTAAAGTGTTCGTGGAACGTCTTCAGCTGTTGCTCAGACTCCGTCCAGATGATCAAGATGTCATCAATATAACGGTAGTAGGCCAGAGGCCTGATAGGGCAAGAGGATAAAAAGTCACCTTCAAGCTTGGCCATGAAAAGGTTTGCATATTGTGGTGCCATTTTGCTCCCCATTGCTGTCCCAGTCTCCTGTAAATATATGTTGTCGTCAAATCTAAAGTAATTGTGCGTGAGGATGAATTTTGTGAGTTCTACCACAGAGTCAGCATCAATCCCTGTGTTCTCCAGGAAGGTTTTGCAGGCATTTAATCCATCCTGGTGTGGGATGTTGCTGTACAAAGATTCCACATCCATGGTGGCGAGGATGGTTCCTTCTGGTAGAGGACCTATTGCTGACAGTTTATTCAATAGGTCAGTTGTGTCCTGAATGTAGCTGGGTGTCTCTTTTACCAGGGGTTTGAGAACACCCTCTACCCACCCAGAAATTTGTTCGGTGAGGGTGCCCACACATGAAATGATTGGTCTCCCTGGATTTCCTGGTTTGTGAATTTTGGGAAGCATGTAGAATGTGCCTGTTGTTGGATTTACTGGTAGAAGGTCATCAGCTCTTACAGATACGTCAGGTAGACAAGAAACCAGCTTTTTTAATTCCTTGTAATAGTCCTGTGTGGGGTCAGACTGCAATTTCTTGTAGTAACGTGTGTCCGTCAGTTGTCTGTTTGCTTCCTTCAGGTAGTCAGATATGTTCATCATGACTATTGCACCACCCTTGTCTGCAGGTTTAATGATGATTTCTTTGTTGGTTTTCAAGGACCGTACGGCCCTTCTCTCCTGGGCATTGATATTGGATGGTGGACTCTTGTGTGTATCTAAAATAGTGGATTTTACCAAATGTCTGAAAGTGTCTATATAGTTGTTCAAGTGTGAGTTACGCTTAAGATCAGGAGTCCAGTCTGACCTTTTCTTTTTGGTTGTTGGGATCCTTGTTCCTTTGGCCCAGTTGAGTTCGGAATCCTCTTTGTCGCTGAAAAATTCCCTTAGGCGTAATCTCCTGAAGTAATCCTCCATGTCGCTGCACAGTTCAAGCGACATGCAGCGACATGGAGGATTACTTCAGGCAGTGGCGCACCCAGAAATTTCCCAAGGTAGGGGTCCAAGAAACACACACCGGCCCTGAAAGGGGGGTTCACCCCCCAGCGGGGTTCTGAGGGGCAAAGACCCCAGTGGGGGGGTTTGGAGGAGTGAATCCCCCCTAAAAGCAGCCTCTTTTGTGGGCCCTTGGGTGCTGTGTAATTGTTCCTGTCTCCTGACATAGGGGCCCAGCTCCTTGTGTACTGCACCACTTCTCAGGGCCGTCCAAAGGGGGGGTCCAGACACATAGGTCCCCCCCCTTGGGTGCGCCTATGACTTCAGGAGATTACGCCTAAGGGAATTTTTCAGCGACAAAGAGGATTCCGAACTCAACTGGGCAGAAGGAACAAGGATCCCGACAACCAAAAAGAAAAGGTCAGACTGGACTCCTGATCTTAAGCGTAACTCACACTTGAACAACTATATAGACACTTTCAGACATTTGGTAAAATCCACTATTTTAGATACACACAAGAGTCCACCATCCAATATCAATGCCCAGGAGAGAAGGGCCGTACGGTCCTTGAAAACCAACAAAGAAATCATCATTAAACCTGCAGACAAGGGTGGTGCAATAGTCATGATGAACAAATCTGACTACCTGAAGGAAGCAAACAGACAACTGACGGACACACGTTACTACAAGAAATTGCAGTCTGACCCCACACAGGACTATTACAAGGAATTAAAAAAGCTGGTTTCTTGTCTACCTGACATATCTGTAAGAGCTGATGACCTTCTACCAGTAAATCCAACAACAGGCACATTCTACATGCTTCCCAAAATTCACAAACCAGGAAATCCAGGGAGACCAATCATTTCATGTGTGGGCACCCTCACCGAACAAATTTCTGGGTGGGTAGAGGGTGTTCTCAAACCCCTGGTAAAAGAGACACCCAGCTACATTCAGGACACAACTGACCTATTGAATAAACTGTCAGCAATAGGTCCTCTACCAGAAGGAACCATCCTCGCCACCATGGATGTGGAATCTTTGTACAGCAACATCCCACACCAGGATGGATTAAATGCCTGCAAAACCTTCCTGGAGAACACAGGGATTGATGCTGACTCTGTGGTAGAACTCACAAAATTCATCCTCACGCACAATTACTTTAGATTTGACGACAACATATATTTACAGGAGACTGGGACAGCAATGGGGAGCAAAATGGCACCACAATATGCAAACCTTTTCATGGCCAAGCTTGAAGGTGACTTTTTATCCTCTTGCCCTATCAGGCCTCTGGCCTACTACCGTTATATTGATGACATCTTGATCATCTGGACGGAGTCTGAGCAACAGCTGAAGACGTTCCACGAACACTTTAATCAATTTCACCCCACCATTAACTTAACACTCAACTACTCCTGCACTGAAGTCAGCTTTCTGGACACCATCATTAAGCTACAGCACAATGAATTAGAGACATCCTTGTACCGGAAACCAATTGACCGTCCAACATATCTCCGATGGGACAGCTTTCATCCAAAGCACATAAAAAACTCTATTGTGTACAGCCAGGCCATCAGATACAATCGGATATGTTCCAACCCTACAGACAGAGACAGTCACCTTGAGGACCTCAGAAAGACCTTTTTGAACCAGGGCTACCATCCAAGAACAATCGAGAACCAGATTACAAGAGCCACCAGAATATCAAGGAATCATCTCCTACATTACAGAACTAGAGAAGAAAACAACAGAGTTCCTCTTGTAGTCACCTACAATCCAAGTCTGGAGGTGCTAAGAGGAGCTGCACAGAAACTGCAACCACTCCTACAAAAAGATGCCCGACTAAAATCAATATTTCCGGATCCCCCACTCTTGTGTTTTAGACAACCTCCGAATCTAAAAAACATCATTGTGAGAAGCGCCCTGTCCTCTCCAGCAGCAACAGGAACCTTTCCCTGCAACCAGAGAAAGTGCAAAACCTGTTCATCTATAATGACAACTGACAAGATAAGGATTCCTGGGACAGATCAGGACTACAAGATCCCAGGTAACTTTAGCTGCACTACAAGCAATGTGGTGTATCTAATCATATGTACCAAATGCCCAACAGGTGGCATGTACGTAGGTGAGACCGGATTACAATTCAGAACAAGAATGAATTCTCATCGCCACTCAATAAAAGAAAAGCGGATGGATCTACCTGTAGCAAAGCATTTTTGCAGCTCTGAGCACAACACTGAATCCGATATGAGGCTGCTCATCTTAAAGAGTGACTTCAAATCTCAGAGAGAGAGAAGAATTTGGGAATACAAATTGATAACAACCTTCAACACACTCGAAACCGGACTAAATATTTCACATGGATTTATGGGATTCTATGTAAAATGAACGGACATTTGGGGATAGCAGATTCATGCATTTTATATATAAAATGAAAGTGCATTTGGAGACAGCTTGCTACACACTGAAATCATAGGACAATGAACTCCTGACACTTCTGTGAACTCTCTCACTTAATCTGCTCTCCAGAACTTAACTAAGTAATTTCAGGTCTCCATGGGTTACTAACCATCTACCTAATACAATTGGTTCCGCTTATCTTAGAAATCTGCTTTCTGTGTCCCTGCTCCTCCACCCCTCCCTACCCGACTCTGCTTTGCGTCACCTGTCATATCCACCAGAGCATATAACACTGTTTTGCCATTTTTTTTTTTTTTTTTTTCTGTTCTCTTCTTTCCCCTTCCTTTTTTTTTTTCCTCTATTGCTTATGTATAAATGTATGTGTCTTCAGAATTTGTGTCATTTTCAGCCTGAAGAAGAGACCTGAGTCGTCTCGAAAGCTTGCTATGTTTACCATCTTTTCAGTTAGCTATTAAAAGGTATCAACCACTGAGGACTCTCAGATTGCAATATATTTAACCAAGAAAAGTATTCTGAACTGTATAATATTGTACTCTCTCATATGGTTCATGGCCCATGCGGTGAAGCAAATGCAAAAAGTCCATGCATGGAGTGAAGTGCGTCACACTATGAGCGGCAGTTCAAATTGCACGCCAATATACCAAGCCGTGCTCTGGTTCGCTGATTGGCTGCCGCCAGCCACGGCGACCAATCAGCGGCGCCTGATTCATATTTCCCGCCAAGCTGCGCCGCTTCGCTGTTCACTCCTGTTTACAAGGCTGTCAGTCATAGTGTGACGCACATCACTCCTGTTTACAAGGCTGTCAGTCATAGTGTGACGCACATCACTCCTGTTTACAAGGCTGTCAGTCATAGTGTGACGCACTTCACTCCTGTTTACACGGCTGTTAGTCATAGTGTGACGCACTTCACTCCTGTTTACAAGGTCTGTCAGTCATAGTGTGCTGTTCTTCAGTCACATTTACTTCACTAGTTGTGTCAGTGACAGTCTGAACTACTTCAGTCACGTTTATTCAATGGGTTTAATTGATCATAAGCGCAAATACTCCAATGACGATGACAGAAAAGCTGCAGAAGCAGCAAGGCGACGACAACGTCGACACCAAGAGACACCACATCAAACTGCCATGAGACAAACCCAGGATGCGGCATCTCACAGACTTCGTCGGAAACAGGAGGCACCACCAGAAACTGCTGCCACACAAGCCCTAGATGCCGAATCTCATAGACAGTGTTGGCTGAATGAATCTCCAGAAGACAGGGTAAACAGACAACAACATGTTCGCGCCATTCATACAACACGAATGCTCTACCAACTAAGGCAAGCCCAGGAGAATATTCAATAGACACGATAGACACATAGGTAGATGATAGATAGATAGATATTGTGTATTCATTACATTATTCTTAAATCTTCATAAATAAACTACATACATATTCTAGAATACCCGATGCGTTAGAATCGGGCCATCCTCTAGTAGATGATAATAAGCCTGGGTCAATACATGTGTGGCACCCCTGCGGGGGATTGCCACAGGATCCACCGATGCAAGGAGGGATTGACACCTTGGTTAGCACAGCACACCACACCTTCCACCCCAGACCTGAAGGGGGAGCTATACTGGCTGCCTTAAGTTAGTTCCCCTTTAAGAACATCCAGGCCTGAGGGGAGGAGTTAGTGAGTCCCTGTTGTAGTTAGAGTTGGAGAGAGCTGGAGTGAGGAGCTGGTCACTGAGAAGGATCCAGGCCCAGGACCAGGGACCACTGACCGCTGTGCGCACCCTAGGGAAAGGGTTGGAGGCAAGTGGAGAAAGAAGGAACTAAGAAAAGGTAACCGGTTACTACAGCCCTTTAGTACACCCGGACACCGGAGTCCGACGCTGCCAGCACTCAGAGCTACAGCAAAAGCCCGGAAGACTCAGGAGGAGTTCAGCGCTGAGGAAAGAAATTAAGAGACGCTAAAACTGACCAAGCATAGGACCAAGGGCCATAGGAGAAACAGGGACCCCACAGAAGGACCTCATTGTCAGTTTAGAGCAAAGCTCAGAGAGGGAGAAGAAGAGGTGGGTTCAGGCTCAGGCAGGACTTACCCCACACTACAGAGCACAAAGACAGAGGAGGCCTCATAACTTTCTAAGGTGGAAGTCCCAAGTTGCACCGGGGACCTGGTTAATACTCTGGACTGTACCTGTTACCCTGTCATCAGTAAAAGGTACCGAAACAACAATCCCTGTGTGTCTGTGTGCCTGTCTAAGCACCACAATTCACCGCTGTGTCAGCAAAGACTTAACTACTACTCCCCTCATCCATCCCCGCTGCCTGGAGGTAAAGCTCCACCTGTGGGGAGCTGTACCACACTCTGCTGCACCCACCATCACCTCAGCGGCCGGCTGCAGCGCTGGTATACCCGTTACCAGGTACCATAGGTGGTGTCATATTAACAATCCCCTTATTCCCCCACTGTTCCCCACCATTGAGTGTCCAGGGCACGGGACTGGGGATCGACCAGCCGTGATTCCCCATCCAAGCAGCCATCAGCCCCGGTACCCAAGTAACCCATACCCTGTCGATCGCCTCAATCCTGGCGTCACGACCAGGATCCCATGCCCGGTAAAACCGGGTACTGTGTGCCAAGAACTGAACTTTATTAACTGTTTCTGAACTGTACAATCGGGCCGCCATTACAGAAATTGAGCTGCACCACAGTGCGGGTAGAAAAGAGCGGGAAGATAAGCCCCGCCCCTTCACTCTGCCGGAGATTCACGAAGCGCAGCTCCCTGCTCTGGAAATACCCGAGGTGCTTCGCTCCCTTTGCAGAGCCGACGACGACCGGAAAAATTTGTTTCACCTCATCGGTTGGCAGCGATTAACTAGGGGGGCCCCATCATGAGTGACTTGGATGATGTACAAGTCCCTGACAGGGAAAATGCCCCGAACGCAGCACCTGAAGCAGCCGCCCAAATAATACCAATAGCTTTGCCGTATATACCGGGTGCCAAATAGTTACCAACATATGAAGGCAAACCCGGGACGTTTGCAGCCTTTAAACAAAAGATGTGTGCAATGCTGGACATGTATACAATGACAGAGAAGCAGCGGGCCACCGTTGTACTGGGACAATTAATAGGCGCAGCGGAGCTGGAGGTTGAGTCCTGGAGTGATATTGACAGGGACTCTGCTGCTAAAGTGTTCGATAAGTTAAAACTTGTTTTTGAAAAAAAGCACACAGTTGAGTTGAGAATGCTGTTCTACCAGTTTAAACAGAGACCACAGCATACCATCAGAGACTATGCCCTCCGTTTACAAGGGGCACTCCGGTCCTTAAAACAGGTAGACCCTGCAAGTGTATTGGAAGAGGATAAAATGCTTGCAGAACAGTTTACAGAGGTATTGAGGTCAGACTACCACCGCCAACAGGTACATATATGGGTATTGGATCACCCAACTGTGAACTTTAATGACTTAAAAGATCATGCTATAACCGTGTTAAGAGATCCAGTGCCTGCAGAACCTGCAATAGAATTCTGGCAGGTTAACACCTATCCCATGGACTTTAAACCCGTTTCTACCAAACTTGCAAAAACAGAAGGTCAAGCTGTAGCAGATCAATCAGATGATGACATGCATAACCAGGTGCTGCAGTGAACCAAAAACATGGACTATGTATTAAAGCTCTTGCAAGCCATGCCTGGAGCACCACCATCAAGCAAAATCCAACTAGCTGAGAGCCCTGAGGATGTCCCATGGATGCGGAGGAAGAACAAGTCGCCAGTGCAGGGGACCAATGCACCATTCCAACGTAGACCCATGTCGCTCATGGAGGGGTCCAACAAGTCGCCCGTTCAGGGGACCGACGCACCATTCCAACGCAGAGCCAGGGACTACACGGATTCTTCAGGACAACCCATCAGCCTGCGATGCAACAAACTGGGCCACTTTGCAAGAGGATGTCCTTTAAACACAAGATTCCTGGGCCCGAGGGCCAGTCCCCAGGAGTAGAGCAGCTGGGTCCAAATGCACCAGGAACGTTTCAAAGAATCATGGAAAGTTGCCTGGGACATCGGAACTTCGAGACAGTACTCTTATACCTGGACGACATCATCGTGTTTTCCAAAACCTACCAAGAGCACCTGGCAGAGGTATTTGAGGCTTTAGCAAAGTACAGGGTGAAGCTCAAACCATCTAAATGTCACCTGCTGAAACCTAAAGTCCAATACCTGGGACAGGTGGTCAGCGCAGATGGAGTAGCAACAATCCAGGATTGGCAAAGACCAACCACCGTCACCAAGGTACGTCAGTTTTTAGGTTTGGTTGGGTACTATAGAAGATTCATTAAAGGCTACACAAAGATAGCAGCGCCCTTACAAGATCTTCTGGTAGGCCAATCTGAGAAGATCTTCAGAGCCACCATTGGAATGGGGAGAAGAACAAGAGAACTCCTTCCAACAGATGAAGCAGGCTCTGACCAGTGAGGAAATCCTGGCTTACCCTGATTATAACCTACCATTCGTCCTTTAGACCGACGCAAGTAATGTAGGCCTGGGAGCAGTCCTTTCCCAGATTCAAGATGGTAGAGAGCGAGTAATTGCCTACGCCAGCAGAAAACTTCGACCCACTGAGAGGAACCCGGAAAGCTACAATTCCTTTAAATTGGAGTTCCTGGCCTTGGTCTGGGCTATAACAGAAAGATTCAAGCATTACTTCGCAGCTTCGAAGTTTACCGTCTTCACGGATAATAACCCGTTAACACATCTGGATACCGCGAAGCTTGGTGGACTGGAGCAACGCTGGATGGCTCGACTATCGAACTATGACTTTACTATCAAATATCGAGCAGGCCGCAACAACGCAAATGCTGATGCCCTCTCCAGAAACACTCAAGTACATCTACAAGGAATTGAAGAAGAAGAGGATGACTTAGAGGAAATAGAACTCCCAACTTTCCATAAAAGTAGAAAATGGAAAATCGCTGAAGATCGCATCTACCAGAACCATCAGACTGTTGAACTAAACCCGTTGCTTCACTATGGATGGAAGGAGACTCAAGACAGTGATCTGGCAGTGAGCCTTGTAAAGAAGTTGATAACCCAACCGGATTCCAAACTTGAAAAGAATGCTCCACTAGAGGCCCAACACTTGTGAAAAGAAAGAAGAAGGTTATTCATCTATAAACGTCAACTGTGCAGACGGTACATCAACCCAAGAACACATGAAATGGTATGGCAAGTTGTAGTTCCAAAGAGAGATGTCCAAATGGTATTGGAAGCGTACCACGATGCATCGGGACACTTTGGATGGAGAAAACTGGAAATACTGCTACGTGAGAGATTCTATTGGATTAGCATGAGTGCCTCCATAGAGAGATGGTGTAAAAACTGTGGACCATGCTTATTAAGAAAAAGAGACCGTAACAGCCAGAAAGCACCACTCAAGCCTATCATCACCAAACAACCATTAGAACTGGTAGCCTTAGATCATGTCAAACTCGCACCCAGCAAATCAGACTACTCCTATGCTCTTACCATGGTAGACCACTATTCCAGATTCCTTGTGGTAGCTCCGGTAAAAGACTTGACAGCTAAGACAACAGCAAGAACATTTCAAGCTTATTTCTGCAGACCCCATGGTTATCCATACCAGGTATTGACAGACCAAGGACCTTCGTTTGAAGCTGAAATATTTCAAGAGTTCTGTCGCCAATACGGATGCAGTAAAATACGCACAACGTCTTACCATCCTCAAACTAATGGAATGTGTGAAAAGATGAATCACATGGTAATTTAAATGCTGAAAACTCTGCCTTTAGAGGAACGAAACCAATGGCCAGAGAAGTTACTAGATCTAGTTGACATCTACAACAACATCCCAGTAAGCTCAACAAATTGTACCTCTGCATACCTCATGAGAGCAACACCAGGAAAATTGCCAGTAGATTTTGAAATAGACATAGTGGTTCCTGAAGAAGATACTACAGATGCAGATTGGGACACTCGTAGGAAAGAACAATACCAGAAAATCCAAGAATGCGTTGAGAGAAGTCTGGAAAAATCTAGAGGAAGACAAGAAACCAACTTCAACAAAAGTGCGCAAGGAACGTCCTTAACATCTGGTGAATTGGTTTTGAAAAGGAAAAGAAAGACAGTCCAGGCACTCATTGGAGAACTACCAGCGGATTGGCCTCAGATAGAAGGTACATATCTAATCCCAACATTGATGTTTCCACCAGCAGTAGAAATGTCAAGATTACAAGAACCACCCGTTTTACCGGAACCAGAGAATCCTGCAATCGGTGTACCTGCCATTACTACTGTGAAATCAGATAGTGGTAGACTGCTATCCAATTTACCAGTTACATATAGACCCACTCTCACATATCCTACACCAGAACCATGTACGTCAACACGTGTCAATCTAGGACACTCACCACTCACGTACAGAGAGTAAGTCATAACATGTGGGAAAATGTAAATATGTTCAGAATGTAAATAGATTGTTAATACGGTAGTAGTGTACAGAAGGGTGGAGGAACTGGATTAGCCCCCATGCACATCAAGTTAGGGAAAGAAAGTGTCTGGGGGTGGTATAAGTGAAGCCAGGCCTCCTAAGCAGAGACACCCGTATTGTATATAGTTATGTTTTTGAACTTTGAGAGACTTAACCTGTTGGACTTTTGAATGTTCACCTTTTCCTATTTTCAAAAATGAACCATAGCCACACGACTGGTAGTGGCAAACCCCTGTTTCAACACCCCTTTTTCGCAGCCTACAGCGGATGGACTAGAGCTGTATGGACTGGTTACTTGTTTTCTTATTTATACTTGGTTTTTGTAAATTTTTCATTTTTAAGACTCTGTTCAATTGTCAAATGTAAATAGTTATGTTATGGTTATGAAAAATGTTTCAGTCCCAGAGGACTGTATTTAACTAGGGGGAATGTGGCACCCCTGCGGGGGATTGCCACAGGATCCACCGTTGCAAGGAGGGATTGACACCTTGGTTAGCACAGAACACCACACCTTCCACCCCAGACCTGAAGGGGGAGCTATACTGGCTGCCTTAAGTCAGTTCCCCTTTAAGAAAATCCATGCCTGAGGGGCGAAGTTAGTGAGTCCCTGTAGTTAGTTCGAGTTGGAGAGAGCTGGAGTGAGGAGCTGGTCGCTGGGAAGGATCCAGGGCCAGGACCAGGGACCACTGACCGCTGTGCGCACTGTAGGGAAAGGGTCAGTGGCAAGTGGAAAAAGAAGGAACTAAGAAAAGGTAACCAGTTACTACAGCCCTTTAGTACACCCGGACACCGGAGTCCGACGCTGCCAGCACTCAGCTACAGCAAAAGCCCGGAAGACTCAGGAGGAGTTCAGCCCTGAGGAGAGAAAGTAAGAGACGCTAAAACTGACCAAGCATAGGACCAGGGGCCATAGGAGAAACAGGTAAATGACCTGGCACACACAAGTAGTAAAGAGATACAAAAAATCTTATCTGTCCTTTTATTTTAGAAAATTCTGGTTGTTTCTCATACACAAAAAGAAAGTCTTAACGGACAATGAAGTCTTCCCCGACGTTTCGACCCTCCCGGGTCTTCATCAAGGGTTCAGCAGACTAATGCATGATATGCAAAACAAATACAAAAAGTACAAAAGATCAATGACATATAGTCTATATAGTGATAAATACAATAACCGTACATGCATTCATGAAATACAACAACAAAAGTAACCCAAAATGGCATTTCCAAGCCAAGAAAAATAGGAAATATACAGAATTTAAACATAAACAGTAAGTGAGTCTATTTATATAGGAGGGAATAGAGCAATAGAGGCTAGAGGGCCTATTGGTTAGACAATACACCTGCAGAAAAGATACAGGGTACATCACATCAATATAATGATATATATATATCAAATAAGAAGTATTAGCAATAAAGGGAAAAAATTACCCAAGTTGTACCGTGACTTCATATAGTGTACAGATGGAGGAGACAGGAATACCTGTCTGATGATGCTGTATACTGTCCAGAATATATAGCAGATAGAAAAGAGAAAACAGTTATATGTGAAAAAACAGGCAAAAGGATCCTTATGTCAAGTAGTGATCCTTCATACCTGTATACTAATCAATCAGAGGTATGGCCACTCAAAGAAATGCTATACCTGTGGATAGCTACAGAAAGATAAGTACAGTCAAATAGGCATCACAAGATAAGTGAATATCAAGGCACTAGGAGGTAATTTACCTTTAAATGTCAGATATGAACTGAGGTAATAAGGCACAAACACCTAGAAGGTGACAAGTGTAATAAGTCATAAGTTATGTATTACATAGAGTGTATCCATATATTGCCTGCAGGACAATGTCCTGTGTGTTACCTTAGGGAGTCCTCTGCTGGGGTTAGTGGCAGCACAATGGCGTCGGCTGCTGTGTTATATAGTCGCTCGGCGTGCGTACCGGCTTCCTGCTTCCGGCTTTGCGGGCTGCAGGATCCGGTCTATGGAACGCACGCCGGCGCATGCGCGCTACGCGAGACGCGGCGAAGCCGCGTCTGCGCATGCGCGGCAGACGAAAAGGCATAAGGAATGAGAAAAAACGTTCTAATGATGTTAAAATGTATATTATATTAGACAAAAGGATGTTCTGAAGTGTCCAATAGGTTGCAACCATTCCCAGACATGAAATAAGGTATAATTTTGAGTGATATTCAGGAAGAGGCAAAAGTCTGAAAAAGGAGAAAAAGAGGGGAAAGGTTAATATATAGGTATAGGTCAATTACTTATACTTCCCGTGTCTGAGTTGCCGACAATGCAATCACATGACTAAAGGCAGCATGTTTTCACACCCCATGACAGGTAAACAATACCCGATAAAAGGTTTTTTTCACTTGTGAGTCCTCCTTTGTGATATATTTAATCAAATGTCCCTGCGGTCTCGGATATGTTGGGGAAACTACCCAGCATATCCGAGACCGTATTTCAAAACATAAGTCTACCATTCGGTGTAAACAAACATTGCTGCCTATCCCTAGTCACTTTATCAATCAGAATCATAATAATCTCACAGTTGAGATTTCAAATTATTGATCATGTTTCATTAGGGAGGAGAGGAGGAGACAGGATAAGAAAATTGAAAGAACGTGAATCATTTTGGATTTATACGCTTAGAACCTTAGAACCACATGGCCTCAATAGAGAGTATGAGGTATATACATAATTCCGGTCCTCCTCCTTGACACCCTTCTGTTTATAATACTATATGGTACAGTGTTTTTTGTATTCTTATTATCACATTCCTGTATCTGCCCTAGCGGTTCGTCTAATAGGACTTGGTTGTAGTTCTTTGTATAAGTAATTGACCTATACCTATATATTAACCTTTCCCCTCTTTTTCTCCTTTTTCAGACTTTTGCCTCTTCCTGAATATCACTCAAAATTATACCTTATTTCATGTCTGGGAATGGTTGCAACCTATTGGACACTTCAGAACATCCTTTTGTCTAATATAATATACATTTTAACATCATTAGAACGTTTTTTCTCATTCCTTATGCCTTTTCGTCTGCCGCGCATGCGCAGACGCGGCTTCGCCGCGTCTCGCGCAGCGCGCATGCGCCGGCGTGCGTTCCAAAGACCGGATCCTGCAGCCCGCAAAGCCGGAAGCAGGAAGCCGGTACGCACGCCGAGCGACTATATAACACAGCAGCCGACGCCATTGTGCTGCCACTAACCCCAGCAGAGGACTCCCTAAGGTAACACACAGGACATTGTCCTGCAGGCAATATATGGATACACTCTATGTAATACATAACTTATGACTTATTACACTTGTCACCTTCTAGGTGTTTGTGCCTTATTACCTCAGTTCATATCTGACATTTAAAGGTAAATTACCTCCTAGTGCCTTGATATTCACTTATCTTGTGATGCCTATTTGACTGTACTTATCTTTCTGTAGCTATCCACAGGTATAGCATTTCTTTGAGTGGCCATACCTCTGATTGATTAGTATACAGGTATGAAGGATCACTACTTGACATAAGGATCCTTTTGCCTGTTTTTTCACATATAACTGTTTTCTCTTTTCTATCTGCTATATATTCTGGACAGTATACAGCATCATCAGACAGGTATTCCTGTCTCCTCCATCTGTACACTATATGAAGTCACGGTACAACTTGGGTAATTTTTTCCCTTTATTGCTAATACTTCTTATTTGATATATATATATCATTATATTGATGTGATGTACCCTGTATCTTTTCTGCAGGTGTATTGTCTAACCAATAGGCCCTCTAGCCTCTATTGCTCTATTCCCTCCTATATAAATAGACTCACTTACTGTTTATGTTTAAATTCTGTATATTTCCTATTTTTCTTGGCTTGGAAATGCCATTTTGGGTTACTTTTGTTGTTGTATTTCATGAATGCATGTACGGTTATTGTATTTATCACTATATAGACTATATGTCATTGATCTTTTGTACTTTTTGTATTTGTTTTGCATATCATGCATTAGTCTGCTGAACCCTTGATGAAGACCCGGGAGGGTCGAAACGTCGGGGAAGACTTCATTGTCCGTTAAGACTTTCTTTTTGTGTATGAGAAACAACCAGAATTTTCTAAAATAAAAGGACAGATAAGATTTTTTGTATCTCTTTACTACTTGTGTGTGCCAGGTCATTTATCTTTTCAGTAATACGTTGTTGTACCTGAGCACCCCATTTGATAGAGTGGTCGAGCCAGATCTATTCCGTTTAAAAAATAGGAGAAACAGGGACCCCACAGAAGGACCTCATTGTCAGTTTAGAGTAAAGCTCAGAGAGGGAGAAGAAGAGGTGGGTTCAGGCTTAGGCAGGACTTACCCCACACTACAGAGCACAAAGACAGAGGAGGCCTCATAACTTTCTAAGGTGAAAGTCCCAAGTTGCACCGGGGACCTGGTTATTACTCTGGACTGTACCTGTTATCCTGTCATCAGTAAAAGGTACCGAAACAACAATCCCTGTGTGTCTGTGTGCCTGTCTAAGCACTGCAATTCACTGCTGTGTCAGCAAAGACTTAACTACTACTCCCCTCATCCATCCCCGCTGCCCGGAGGTAAAGCTCCACCTGTGGGGAGCTGTACCACACTCTGCTGCACCCATCATCACCTCAGCGGCTGGCTGCA
>JARQOC010002135.1:0-29538 GCA_033576535.1 Allobates femoralis
CTTCAAAAGTTTGGCAATTTCAAGACTGCTGCATCCCTCTGCAAGACATCTCACAATTTCGGACTTTTCAGAGCCCATCAAATCTCTCTTCTCACCCATTTTGCCTAAGGAAAGGCATTTGTCTAATAATTAAGCACACCTTATATAGGGTGTTGATGTCATTACACCACACCCCTCCTCATTACAGAGATGCACATCACCTGATTTACTGTATATACTCGAGTATAAGCCGACCCGAGTATAAGCCGAGGCCCCTAATTTTACCCTCCAAAACTAGGCAAAAGCATTGACTCGAGTATAAGCCCAGGGGGGGAAATGCAGCAGACTCATCATGGTATACAGCCCCTCTCATCATGGTAAACATCATGGTAAATGACCCCCATTACTGGTTTATAGCCCCCATTCCTGGTATATAGCGGCCATTACTGGTATATAGCACCCCAATCACTGGTATATAGCACCCCAATCACTGGTTTATAGTGTCCCCATCAGTGGTATACAGACCCCCATCAGTGGTATACAGACCTCCATCAGTGGTATACAGACCTCCATCAGTGGTATACAGACCCCTGATCAGTGGTATACAACCCCCCGATCAGTGGTTACAGGCCCCATCACTGTATACAGGCTCCCATCACTGTATACAGGCCCCCATCACTGTATACAGGCCCCTATCACTGTATACAGGCCCCCATCATTGTATACAGGCCCTCTTAAGTGGTTACAGGCCGCCTTCAGTGGTATATAGCCCCCATCACTGGTTACAGGCCCCCTTCAGTGGTATATAGACCCCATCTCTGGTTACAGACCCCCCCATCAGTGTATACAGGCCCCCCTTCAGCGGTAGATAGCCCCCATCACTGGTTACAGGCCCCCTTCAGTGGTAACAGGCCCCCCTTCAGTGTATACAGGCCCCCTTCAGCGGTATATAGCCCCCTTCAGTGGTTACAGGCCCCCTTCAGTGGTTACAGGCCCCCCTAAAGTGGTATATTGCCCCCCCATCACTGGTTACAAGCCCTGTGCAGCCGCACATAAAATAGTAAACCTTTATATCACCCTCCGATGTCCTGATGTCCTCCAGGCATCGGACGTCCTCCCTCCGCTCTTCCTGTCTGTATGCCGGCTTCTAATCATTTCACCGACGCAGCAATGATGACGTCGCCGGTCACATGATTAGAAGCCGGCATACAGACAGGAAGAGCGGAGGGAGGACGCCCGATGCCTGAAGGACATCAGGACATCGGAGGGTGATATAAAGGTTTACTATTTTATGTGCGGCTGCACGGGGCTTGTAACCAGTGATGGGGGGGGGCTTGTAACCAGTGATGGGGGGGGGCGCAGGTATATATAGTATAGTGTAATGTGCGCCGCTCCCCATGTCGGTGATGGACAGGGGGATGCAGTGCATATTCCACTATACTAATGAGCGGGGTCATGTGACCTCCTGCTCACTCTGCTGCCTCCCCCTCCTCCTTCAGCACCCGGACACTGCTCCCTACCATATTGACTCGAGTATAAGCCAAGGGGGAGACTTTTCAGCACAAAAATTGTGCTGAAAAACTCGGCTTACACTCGAGTATATACGGTACTTAATTGGTAGATGGCCCTCAAGCCTATACAGCGTGGAGTAGGACAACATGTATAAAAAGTATCATGTGATCAAAATACTCATTTGGCTAATAATTCTGCACACTATTTATAGGGAAAATCATCTTTACATTGTGATGCTGTTAGTAACTATGCTGTATGGGCCTTGGTCTGCATAATTGTGGTTTATTTTAATAGTCTCATAATGGTCAGATTTTCAGCCCTTTGTTTTGTGTATACGTAGTTTATGTGCCTCTCCCTTCCTCCATCAATCAGTGTTTAGCAATACCATTGAACTGTTAATTACATGCCATTGTGAATGTGGTGTAATTTGTCATACTTTATGATCTGCAAACCATTGTATTCCTGGTGAGTTATACAGGTCCTGTGACTAAACCAATGATAAAATGTAACTAGGGATGAGCGAGTACTGAAGTAATCAGACTCGCTATACTCGCAACGAGTAGGTCCCAGTACTCGGTACTTGTTGTGAGTGTAGTGAGTCCGATTGAAATGCGAGTACTTTCACAGTGTTTCTATATATAAACTGCGAAAGTACACTAAAAGTGAAGAAAAGCTGTTAAAAAATTTAAAAAAACATCGTACTCACCTTCTGACGCCAGGACCCGAAAACCTCACCTCTGATGAGCAAGGACCTGCCAGTCTGATAGCCAATCAGATGGCTGGGAGCGGTCTGGCAAATCAGATGGCTGGATGTCACAAACCATGTGATCACTACCAGCCACCTGATTGGCCAGATTGCCAGGACATTGATGCATGTTCAAGAACAGTCCGCTTTATTGCACATGCATGTTCTCCCACAGCCTCTGTGTATGGCAGGGGTCTCAAACTCGCGGCCCGCGGGCCGCATGCGACCCCTGGAGCTTCCCTGTGCGGCCCCCAGCACTTTGGACAAAGAACCATGCTGGCGGCGGTCCAGTGCATGGTGCCGCCGCTTTCTCCGCTATAACATTACTTGCGGCCGCTTCACTGTCTCTGCCGCTCGCTCTGCCGCTCTGTAAGCTCAATACAAGCCCTCAGCCAATGAGAGGCCGCTGACGTCACCTGCGGGCCTCTCATTGGCTGACGGTGACTCGCATTGAACTTGCAGAGCGAGCGGCAGAGACAGTGAAGCGGCCGCAAGTAATGTTATAGCGGAGAAAGCGGCGGCACTATGCACTGGACCGCCGCCACGATGGTTCTTTGTCCAAAGTGCTGGGGGCCGCACAGGGAAGCCCCAGGATCCCCATGCACTGGACCAGCATGGTTAGTGTAATAAAAGTGTGTGCTAGTGTGAGTGCCTGTGAGTGTGCGTGTGAGTGCCTGTGCGTGTGAGTGCCTGTGAGTGTGAGTGCCTGTGCGTGTGAGTGCCTGTGAGTTTGAGTGCCTGTGCCTGTGAGTGCCTGTGAGTGTGAGTGCCTGTAAGTGTGAGTGTGAGTGCCTGTGCGTGTGAGTGCCTGTGAGTGTGAGTGCCTGTGCCTGTGAGTGCCTGTGCGTGCCTGTGAGTGTGAGTGCCTGTGAGTGTGAGTGCCTGTGAGTGCCTGTGAGTGTGAGTGCCTGTGCCTGTGAGTGCCTGTGCCTGTGAGTGCCTGTGAGCGTGAGTGCCTGTGAGCGCCTGTGCCTGTGAGCGCCTATGCCTGTGAGTGCGAGTGCCTGTGAGTGCGAGTGCTTGTGAGTGCCTGTGAGTGTGAGTGCCTGTGAGTGTGAGTGCCTGTGAGTGTCTGTGCCTGTGAGTGCCTGTGAGCGTGAGTGCCTGTGAGCGCCTGTGAGTGCCTGTGAGCATGAGTGCCTGTGAGCGTGAGTGCCTGTGAGCGCCTGTGCCTGTGAGCGCCTATGCCTGTGAGTGCGAGTGCCTGTGAGTGCGAGTGCTTGTGAGTGCCTGTGAGTGTGAGTGCCTGTGAGTGTGAGTGCCTGTGAGTGTCTGTGCCTGTGAGTGCCTGTGAGTGTCTGTGCCTGTGAGTGCCTGTGAGCGTGAGTGCCTGTGAGTGCCTGTGAGCGTGAGTGCCTGTGAGTGTGAGTGCCTGTATGTGTGAGTGCCTGTGAGTGTGAGTGCCTGTAAGTGTGAGTGTGAGTGCCTGTGAGTGTGAGTGCCTGTGCCTGTGAGCGTGAGTTCCTGTGCCTGTGAGTGCCTGTGTGTGTGAGTGTGAGTGCCTGTGAGTGTGAGTGCCTGTGCCTGTGAGTGCCTGTGCGTGCCTGTGAGTGCGAGTGCCTGTGAGTGCAAGTGCTTGTGAGTGCCTGTGAGTGTGAGTGAGTGTGAGTGCCTGTGAGTGTCTGTGCCTGTGAGTGCCTGTGAGCGTGAGTGCCTGTGAGCGCCTGTGAGCGTGAGTGCGAGTGCCTGTGAGTGCGAGTGCTTGTGAGTGCCTGTGAGTGTGAGTGCCTGTGAGTGTCTGTGCCTGTGAGTGCCTGTGAGTGTCTGTGCCTGTGAGTGCCTGTGAGCGTGAGTGCCTGTGAGTGCCTGTGAGCGTGAGTGCCTGTGAGCGTGAGTGCCTGTGTGTGTGAGTGCCTGTGAGCGTGAGTGCCTGTGTGTGTGAGTACCTGTGCCTGTGAGTGTGAGTGCCTGTGAGTGTCTGTGCCTGTGAGTGCCTGTGAGCACCTGTGAGTGTCTGTGAGCGTGAGTGCCCATGAGCGTGAGTGCCTGTGTGTGTGAGTACCTGTGCCTGTGAGTGTGAGTGCCTGTGAGCGTGAGTGCCTGTGAGCGCCTGTGAGTGCCTGTGAGCATGAGTGCCTGTGAGCGTGAGTGCCTGTGAGCGCCTGTGCCTGTGAGCGCCTATGCCTGTGAGTGCGAGTGCCTGTGAGTGCGAGTGCTTGTGAGTGCCTGTGAGTGTGAGTGCCTGTGAGTGTGAGTGCCTGTGAGTGTCTGTGCCTGTGAGTGCCTGTGAGTGTCTGTGCCTGTGAGTGCCTGTGAGCGTGAGTGCCTGTGAGTGCCTGTGAGCGTGAGTGCCTGTGTGTGTGAGTGCCTGTAAGTGTGAGTGAGAGTGGCTGTGAGTGTGAGTGCCTGTGCCTGTGAGCGTGAGTTCCTGTGCCTGTGAGTGCCTGTGTGTGTGAGTGTGAGTGCCTGTGAGTGTGAGTGCCTGTGCCTGTGAGTGCCTGTGCGTGCCTGTGAGTGCGAGTGCCTGTGAGTGCGAGTGCTTGTGAGTGCCTGTGAGTGTGAGTGAGTGTGAGTGCCTGTGAGTGTCTGTGCCTGTGAGTGCCTGTGAGCGTGAGTGCCTGTGAGCGCCTGTGAGCGTGAGTGCCTGTGAGCGTGAGTGCCTGTGAGCGCCTGTGCCTGTGAGCGCCTATGCCTGTGAGTGCGAGTGCCTGTGAGTGCGAGTGCTTGTGAGTGCCTGTGAGTGTGAGTGCCTGTGAGTGTGAGTGCCTGTGAGTGTCTGTGCCTGTGAGTGCCTGTGAGTGTCTGTGCCTGTGAGTGCCTGTGAGCGTGAGTGCCTGTGAGTGCCTGTGAGCGTGAGTGCCTGTGAGCGTGAGTGCCTGTGTGTGTGAGTGCCTGTGAGCGTGAGTGCCTGTGTGTGTGAGTACCTGTGCCTGTGAGTGTGAGTGCCTGTGAGTGCCTGTGAGTGTCTGTGAGCGTGAGTGCCCATGAGCGTGAGTGCCTGTGTGTGTGAGTACCTGTGCCTGTGAGTGTGAGTGCCTGTGAGCGTGAGTGCCTGTGAGCGCCTGTGAATGTCTGTGAGCGTGAGTGTCTGTGAGCGTGAGTGCCTGTGAGCATGAGTGTCTGTGTTCGTGACTGCCTGTGTTCGTGAGTGCCTGTGTTCGTGAGTGCCTGTGGTGTGAGTGCCTGTGTGTGTGAGTGCCTGTCTTGAGAGTGCCTCTTGAGTGCCTGTGGGTGTCAGAGTGCCTGTGGGTGTCAGAGTGCCTGTGGGTGTCAGAGAGCCTGTAGGTTGCCTGTGAGTGTGAATGTGTGAGGGTGACAGAGTGCGCGATTTTGTACAGAAGTGTGTGATTATAACAAAAGTCCTTGGCGGTCCGCATTCTTCATCAGGTGGATTTACCTGATGAAGACGGCGGGCCGCCGTGGAAACACGTTGTGGTATATTAAAGGTAATTAAACGTGTGCCTCCTGTGCTCTTGCGCTTCTGTTATAATCTCACACTTCTGTACAAATATCATATCCCCATCCTAGGTTTGCAGCAGGAGCAGCTGTGAGCCAAAGTCACCGCTAACAGAATCCAAAGGTCCTGCGGTGACGTAGCTGAGAACGTCACAGGGGCAGGTGATCGGCTGCTCGTGTCAACTGACTGGAAGAAGGAGCTGCTCGTGGAGGAAACCCCGACCGCTGGAGTCCAGAGCCATCCACTGCGATACGCCGAGGTTGTGCAGGGTTTCAGAACCTCCAAAGGTGAGATGCGAACCCCCCATATCTGTTATTGACGCCCTCACTAGACCACCAGGTACCGCTCATGGGTTGTGCTTTCCCCCCTTTTGTTCCACGTGAGTGTGAGAGTGTGAGTTAATGTGAGTGTGGGTGAGTTAATGTGTGACTGGGTGTGATTGTGAGTGAATATGTCTGAGTGTGTAAAAAGAAGGCAGACCAGGTTGGGGATATCACTAAAAAAGAGGTCCAGCATGGGGGACATTACTACACTATGGGGGCCAGGATGGGGACATCACTACAAAAGGGGACCAGCATGGGGGACAGGATGGTGACATCACTACAAAAGGGGATCAGTAAGGGTGTCATCATTACAAAAAGGGACCAGCACGGGGGACATTACTACAGAAGGGGATCAAGTTGGGGATATTAGTACAAGAGGGTGACCAGGATGGGGACCAGTATGGGGACATTACAACAAGAAAGGGACCAAGATGCGGACATTACTACAAGAAGGGGATCAGGATTTGGACGTTACTACATTGACCAAAAAATCTGGTATTACTAAAAATGTCAGGGTACCGTCACACCAGGTGACATCGCCCCGTGTAAAGTGGCGATTTTGCACCGAAAAATCGGCTCAGAGTGGTCGCCTGGTTTCAGAGCACTGCTGTGAAACCAGGCAACCACTCTCAGGCGATGTGTAAGCATCGCCCTGTGTAACATCACCGAAGGTATCGCCGCGTCTAAACACACGACGCTGACGGGGTGCCAAAAATGTGCGCGCTCCCGTGTGTCGCCTGCGATATCTCCGGCGATGTCACCTAGTGTGACGGTACCCTTAGTCCTTAGTCAAGCAATGCGGCCCCCGATAAAAAAATTTTTCTATGTGCGGCCCACCAACCCAGCCGAGTTTGAGACCCCTGATCTAGACTTTACAGGCTTTACATGTGGGGAATATTATGTTATGCAATTGTGTTATTTGTGAGACTTAATAAAAAAAATTAAAGAAAAAAAATGAAAAAATTCAAAAAGGGTTTAAAAAAGCAGCATGGGCACACTGTGGAACATAGCAAATATGAGATAAATGCACATATATTGAATGTCAAAAAACAGCGTGTCCAATACGATTGAACTCAATAATCAATAGGGCTAATCAATTACCAACAGGCTCATCCAACATATGTTATTAAGAACTGCCTAAAAGACCATATAAAAGAGCTTCTTACCCAATATAAGATGTAGACCAGGGGTCTCAAACTCGGCTGGGTTGGTGGGCCGCACATAGAAAAAATTTTTTATCGGGGGCCGCATTGCTTGACTAAAGACTAAGGGTACCGTCACACTAGGTGACATCGCCGGAGATATCGCAGGCGACACACGGGAGCGCGCACATTTTTGGCACCCCGTCAGCGTCGTGTGTTTAGACGCGGCGATACCTTCGGTGATGCTTTGGCAATGTTTCAGGCAATGTCGCTGTTGGGGTGTCTAGAAACCCCAGCAGGGATCCTGTAACATGGGAGCCTATGGCTCCCATCACCTGTAACATCGCTATTCGCGATGTTACACAGGGCAATGCTTACACATCGCCTGAGAGTGGTTGCCTGGTTTCACAGCAGTGCTCTGAAACCAGGCGACCACTCTGAGCCGATTTTTCGGTGCAAAATCGCCACTTTACGCGGGGCGATGTCACCTGGTGTGACGGTACCCTGACATTTTTAGTAACACCAGATTTTTTGGTCAATGTAGTAACGTCCAAATCCTGATCCCCTTCTTGCTCACTCACACGCACAGGCACTCACAGGCACAGGCACTCACACTCACAGGCACAGGCACTCACACTCACAGGCACTCACACTCACACTGACAGGCACTCACACTCACAGGCACTCACAGGCACAGGCACTCACACTCACAGGCACTCACACGCACAGGCACTCACACTCACAGGCACTCACACGCACAGGCACTCACACGCACACTCACAGGCACTCACACTAGCACACACTTTTATTACACTAACCATGCTGGTCCAGTGCATGGGGACCCTGGGGCTTCCCTGTGCGGCCCCCAGCACTTTGGACGCTCTGCAAGTTCAATGCGAGTCACCGTCAGCCAATGAGAGGCCCGCAGGTGACGTCAGCGGCCTCTCATTGGCTGAGGGCTTGTATTGAGCTTACAGAGCGGCAGAGCGAGCGGCAGAGACAGTGAAGCGGCCGCAAGTAATGTTATAGCGGAGAAAGCGGCGGCACCATGCACTGGACCGCCGCCAGCATGGTTCTTTGTCCAAAGTGCTGGGGGCCGCACAGGGAAGCTCCAGGGGCCGCATGCGGCCCGCGGGCCGCGAGTTTGAGACCCCTGCCATAAAGGAAGAACAGGAAGAACAGATTCCTGAGCCCAGTGAACTTGCCAGTCCTACTGTCAGATGCCCATCCCCATCAAAACCAGAAACATCTGAAAGGTACAGTTCTGCACATAGTCTAGCACTAAGTACACCAGGTACACTTGTAGTAAGAAGGTCACTACGCAGTACACAGGGTCAGCTCCCAGCTCGGTACAAAGATTAAGATTAAAATGTGAATAAAGTAATATACGTATGTTTTAGTGTAAAGAAGTGTGAATAGAACCCGGAAAACATAGTGTACAGGAGGGTGGAGGAACTGGATTAACCCCCATGCACATTAAGTTAGGGACAGAAAGTGCCTGGGGGTGCTAAGAGTGAAACTAGGCCTCCTAAGCCGAGACACCCATAAGGACCTTCTTTGTTTATTTATATATATGCAAAGTTAAAACAGTAAGCCCAGTAACTACAGAGACTTTCCTGTATGAACTCATTGCGTATTCTTGAACTTTTATCCTTTCTACTTTTAAATATGGACCAAATAGACCACTGGACTGGTTGTGGTACAGACTCCTTGTACATATTCTTTACCAGCCCGGGAGGGAAATAGACTAACCTCTGGAGAGACTGCTTTTGAACTCTTTTAGGGCCACGTCACACACACAGATATCTGTGCAGATATTGTTGGCAGATCTCTGGTTGCAGTGAAATCATGGACACATTGTTCCATTTTGTATAAGGCCACAAAATGGAGCAATATGTCCATGATTTCACTGCAACCAGAGATCTGCCAACAATATCTGCACAGATATCTGTGTGTGTGACGTGGCCCTTAGACTATTTTTATATTTTATTGGTTATTGTAATTTTTAATTTTAAGACTCTGTACACATTTAAATTGTTATTACCATGTTATGTTGTTGAAAAATTGCCACAGTCCCGGATTACTGTCTTTTACTAAGGGGGAATGTGGCACCTCAGAGTCATAGTGCCACAGTGTCACCATTGTTAGGTGTCACCAGAGAGCAATAAGGGGTATTCCACTCAGGCAACACGCAAACAACACTAACACCCCCCAGAGAGAAGGGGGAGACCAAGCCCGGGTTCAGGATGAGCTGCCCTATATATTCTGGTCTGAGGAACAACAAGAGCAGTGCAGTTTCTGTGAGGACTGTGAAGAGTAGTGGAGTGCAGTGCGGAGCAGCACTGTGAAGACATCCTGGTGAACTGGAAGCTGCTTGGCTTGTCCCAGGATCGCTAACTTGTTCTAGGCCTAAATCTAGGGTCTGAGAAAAGAGGAGAGAAAGAAACCTACCGGGAGGCTGCACCACCCTGTGCTTCCCCTCCATGAGAGGAACAACGCAAGAACGAACACCGGAGTCCGAGACTGTGCAGGTTCAAACACACCAACAGTCAACACAGGAGTGTGGGGGACTCCAGATTCTCCAGCTACACGGTACCAGGGACACAGCAACGTATAGAATCCAATAACACTGACTTCCAAGGTTGGGGTGGAGAAGTGCAGGACTTGAGTTGCCTGTTATACGGGTAGACGCAGACAGAGACAGGGCCAGCAGCCTAGCTTAAGCAACTGCAGGAGCCACAACACAAGCACAGTGAAGAAGCCAATACGACCCGGCTGGGTGAGAATTACCTCAAACTGCTCTCCAGACTCCGTGGACAGTTTATAACATCTGCCTTAACTTCAGTAAAGAGACTGCGAAAACTCATATAAGTGAGTCTGACTCACCGCCGGCCCGTGGACTCCGGTTTAGACAGGCTGTAGCTCCTTCCTCCTTGTCACGGGTGGGCCGCGCCTGCCGGTAGTGAGCCCCGGTTGAGTGCAGATCAAACATCGAAGACGTCTTGTAGGAACAGATTAAAGGGGTTAATTTATTCGTGACGCCACCTATGAGTAGTTCGGTAATCGTTACCGACGCTGCGGAACCTCCGGGGGATGGACAGCATCAAGATGGAACGCTCCCCACAGGCTGAGCAGTGATCCCCGGAGGCTGGAGCTGCTTAAGATGGTGTGCGGCAGCTGCGGTTACCTTGTGTGCGGACGGATGCAATCATAAGGAAGCACGGACACTGAAAGTCTCTGTAACGGGTCTTTACTGTAACCAGCAGGCAGTATATGGTATACAGTTCACGGGTAGTAGACCGGGTGGACTCAGCAGTGATAGGTGTCCCTCAGAGATCCGTAGTGTTCCTCCATTCTAGCTAAGTCTTTGCCATTGTCGCCCAGGAATACCAGGTCGGGTACGGGGAGGCAGCTTCAATCCCTGTACGTTATGGATGTTTTGGGGAGCCTTGGGTCCCTCGGAGGGTACACCGCTGGTTAGACGACTGGAAGTTGGCTGGTGGTGGGGTGCTCCTGTAAAGCTGCTCCTCCACGCTTCTGGTTCGCGTAGCAGAGGTGAACTGCTGCCAGCTTCGGTACCAGTGAACCGGCTGTGAGTTGGGCACGGGGGTATTTTGGAACCCGTGGTTGGTGATGCCCGATCCTGGTTGTTGAGGCCTCAGGTGCTAACACCCGACCGGTGACGGCCCGGGGGCTTCACGAGGTGCAGAGCCCCGCTCCTACTCCAAGTTCAAGTCTGTGTCTTGTCTCGTCTAGACTCCTCCTCTAGACTAACTAAGTGTCTGTACTTCTCCTACACTACCCTTGCACTCCGCCCACCAGGACCTTGGATTGGCCCTCTACATTAAGTGATGCATACAGGGTTTTGGATCTCTCAGTTAACCATATGACTGCTGGGTCGGAGAATATTGCGGCTGCATTTATGGCTGCAATACCCTCCTGTGACGCACTTGTTGCGGGGCGCCACAAGTCTACCTGTTGATTGCGCCTGTTGCCCTATGCTCTATAATGGAACCTTACACCTGCAGAGCTGCCGACTACCTGTACCGTAGAGAGCTGCAGCAAAGTAAGTGACTGTGTGAATCACGATCCCTCACAAAGCCCCATCCAATACCACCACTCCTGCCCTGGGGGCCCTCAGCCCTACCCGAGGAGGGCTTACCATCCACGCTGCCCCAAGTCACCATCCCCAGCAGGAATACAGCAGCGGTGGTTCTATTAACCACATACCCCGGGTGGCATCACGACAAATCCCTTGTAAATACCCCCCTTTTGGACTAATTCCAGGCCACGAGACTGGGTCACGATTACCGTGATACCTCAGAGAGACAGCACCGGCCCGGCTCCCGAGTACCCCATAGCCTGGGGACGCATCAAGAGGACCCCTTCACCCACCCCCTGCCCACCCCTCCGCTCCCACCCTATAGAAATGCTGATAACCGTTCCACTTTTTTATATCTAGCTCTGCCACCCCACCCAGCAACCTTCACCGCAACACTGGTTATGCGTTATGGTTGTTTCTCATAGAGCCCGTGACCTTCGGTGGGCCAAGCATGCCATGCAAAAGTACCGTCACATGCCGCCATATGGCCGGCGAGAACACTGCCAATTCCCGAATTCAGTGATGTGAAACCACATTACATGTGCGTAGTGGCATGTGACTGGGCGATTCTACGGCGAGAAATCACTGGTGGAGCGTCACCTGATTGCCCTGCACTGCAGTGAAATCAGGCGATATCGACCAGGCGATATCAGCACATTGTGGTGTGTGACAAGGCGATAGCGATGTAGAAAGCAAACTCAAACATTCTGGAATCAATCTTGTAGGCGTGCCTGAGCGTGCTGTTTTCCGCGCCCCAGCTGCAGCGATTGGTGGCTTAACCTGCGTTCCTATTGGCTGCCGGTGGCAAAGGCACCATATTTGATGATCTGTGCGTTCTTCACCAGACTCATCTTCTTCTTCTGCTTCACAAGTGTCAGGAAAGGCAGTCAAACTACGAGCGTCATGGACTAGCGCATCACAATGATACTGCGTGTATGATGTTGGCACGTCCTGACTAAATGATTAATCCTCCGATATTGACGATTGGTGTATGAATTCATACACAGAAATATATGTTGAATAAGCCAATTCCTATTGCTGGTGGCTGAAATGTCAAAACCAACATGTTGTGCATACAGAAATCACAAACCATATGGGTCCCCAAATTACATACTAACCCATGTATGTCTTCCATTTGCTACGTACGTACGTCACCCTGTGGTTCATTGTTGATTAGTCTGGTGACGCCACGGTGTACCTGAAAGGCTCACCACTCTGTTGCGCTTTAAGTTGTCTGGGCCCTCAAGTCTCCTCGACGTAACCAGCGTGCGCTATGACGTCATGTCGTTGTTGGATCTTGTGCCCTGCCTTCCAGGTGCTTTTCCTTCCCCTGCAGAGGTAGCGATGGCGTCAGAATAGAGAGCTGCTGCATGGGGCGAGCCAGAGCTGCTAATTCTCATAGACATTCTGGACATGCGGGATTATTGGTGCCACCATCAGCACCAGAACACACGTCTCCACAAGCAGGCCATCCCACCCAGCAGATCCAGAAGAAGGTGGCTAACAAAATATTGGATATAGCCAATAAAATTATTGTGCAAATCCCACCACAGTATTTTGCGTCTTTCCTATCCACACAGAGGTGCAGAACTTTGTAGTCTACATATCTTTGCTAATACAACATCTGACAGCCACAATCAAATGTGTGAGGGCTCACATTAGCGTTGAATGTGCAAACATTACTTAAAAAACACAGAAGGGCTGCAGGGAGGCACCCCATCAATGTATGTAGCACAATACAACATTACTGACCCAATGTAACTCTGACAATATCACACATCCAATGGGAAAAACACTACTTCCGTTCATGGTATGGCAAATCAAACAAACATGTTTTAAGGGCCGGGTACACACTTGTAGACCCATGTAGGGCATATAAATATTTTACCAAGGCATTCTCACACTTAGGGGCCAAAGGAATGTGGCATATGTCAAAATCTGTACCTTACCATGTGATAGTAGTTATGTGGCCTATACAAGTGAGACACATCCTTGCCCTGTAATACAACATCACAGTACATACATACACATACATGACAGTTACACAACAAGACTGAGTTTTTCGGTCCAAAAAATCTTTATTATGAACATAAACAAAAACAACAAAAACACATACCGTGTTCACAAAACAAATAAAAGGTTTGGCCCCAATTAAAGCGATAGTTACTGGTATTGTCTCTCCTCATGTAGGTATTCCTCTACTGTGTCAGATGTGGGTTGTGGCCCCATATCCCCTACCAGAAGCCCAACTCGGGGAGGGGGGTTGTCTGGGGCCCCTGGACAAGTCAAGAATCTGTCTGGGCCCATACATAGGCGGCCTCGGACCATGGGACACTGCCGACTGTCCAGTGGGGATGACAAGATGGGCTGGTGCCGTCAGTGCCACGTCCTCAGCTGCTTCCAGAACCCGAATGATGAGCCTCTCAGCCAGTCTCTGCTGCGCTGGGTCCAGCCTGGCCACCCTCTCATTCACTAGATGCCCAATCCCAGTGTTTGGCTGATTTTCGGTGTGAAGCAGCACCTCAGATCATCCACGAGTGACTCCTCTTGGCTGGACTGCAGCTCTGGAGGCTCCTGTAAAGAAACAAAATAAAATGGTAAAACACTTGTCATGTACCCCCAAATGTATGTTACAAATTACAGATAAGCAGCTGCAGCATTACCAAGCCAGTGTACTAAGTCAATACAAACATTGCAACATTGGGGCAGTAGGTAGGGGTACCAGGAAACACTCAGTAATGCACAGATGAACAAGGCATGCACATCGTTATACCTACCGTCTGACCAGCAGAGTATGTTTGAAGAGACGCTACCACGCTGTCGCATGAGTTGTGGAAATACAAGTGAACTTCGCTATCTTTAAAAGGGCCGCCAACCAATCATAACGTACCAGAATCAGCAAATCACAGGAGTCGGCCGTGGCAATGCCGAGGCGGGTGCGTGTATTGGATAACGCCAGTGCGCTGTGATTGGCTGGTTACGATATAAAAACCTGCAATGCCAGAGTAAGGTCATGCTAGCTGCCCAGAGTCATTGGGTAAGTACTGCTGTTCAGACGTCCCTTCTACGATAGCTGAGTGCGGTTTGTGTTGAGACAATGTTTTTTTAGACAACTCTACTGTGTTGGTCAGCACAACAGCATCTCCATGTGTGTGCAGTACATACTCTGAATGTGTGACATTGTTGTGCTGTGTTGGATCAAGTGTATGCATGGTTACACAAGGGAGGATGCACCCTCATCAATGTCCCTCAATTTTGTAGTGTCAATTCCGGAATGTGTACCCAAGTTGCCTCATGGCTGTAGTTTGGCAAAGATATACAGTGATCCTGAATTTATCCACACTTGCACACACAAAATGGATGTGTCGTGCTTATGCTGACAACTTCAGTGTGTCTGGAGACTTGGTCATGTGTGACGGAGAGAATCCTGCCTCTTCAACACAACATGGATGTATTGTGGTCATGCTGAATACAGCAGTGTGTCATGAAGCCTTCACATGGCTAAGTTCCGACCTCATGTATGTGGTACGTGTTGCCGATATGGTTTCAGGGTGGAGAGGGGGCCTACGAATGTAAATTTACAGGCCATCTTGGTTGGGTTGTTGTAGTCTAGTCCTTCTTGGACTACGCAGACATGATGGGCTAAGATATGGGTTGGCTCTTAGCAAAAATGTGTCCATGTAGTTAATGAGGAATGTGATGGGTGTAAATATACTATTTGTGTGTGTATGTACAAAAAACGAGCTTCTAGAATAAAGTCATAATGGCGTTAATTTGACAGGGGGGTGGACAGATCTTGGGAGCCATGTTTTAGATGTATTTATGCATAGCAGGTGTGTAGGGAAATAGTTAGTCTTGCTTTTTGGTCAGTGTTCACATGTTTGTTGGCTCATACAATTTTTTAAAACATTTTCCAGGGTTTGGTTCGTCAGCTTATCATGGACACTGAACAGAGTATTCTCGTTGCTCTTGCCTTGTTGGAGGAGGACTTGTGGCTGGAGGAGTGAGCTGAGAGATTGCGGGCTCGTAGACCACGGCGTGTCTGGTCTCGGGAGTGGCTTCTGCAAAGAGACAACCTGAGCCACATGCTCCTGGTCCATCAGCTGGAGGACAGGAATTCACATGACTTCAGGAACTATCTCCGTATGTCCGAGGACTCCAAGTTCCTATTGGAACGCGTTCGGCCATGGATAGCCCGTCAGGACACTGTGATGCGTCGAGCTGTGCCACCTGAGGACCGGTTGGCTGTTACTTTGAGGTTCCTGGCAACAGGTAATTCGATGATGGACCTGCAATACTCTGCAGCAGTCACGCGGCCACTGCTGAGCTGCCTCATACCCAAGACGTGTGAGGCCATGTGGAGTTGCTTGCTGCCATCCTACATGCGGTTCCCAACAACCCCCGCAGAATGGATGCATGTTGCCAGTGGTTTTGCTGATTGGTGGCAATTTCCAAACTGTGGTGGGGCATTGGATGATAAGCATGTGAGGGTCACGCAACCCCCCCAACACCGGGTCCTTTTACTACAACTATAAAGGGTATTTTAGCGTGGTCCTCCTGGCCCTCATAGATGCTCACTATGAGTTACTCTACGTGGATGTTGGCATGAACGGCCATGTCACAGATGGGGGTGTGTTTGGACACAGCTCCTTTGGCCAGGACCTGAGGAGAGGTGCTCTCAACTTGCCCTCAAATGATGTCACAACCGGTCATCTCAACTTCGCGTTTGTGGGACATGAAGCATTTCCACTTCATGCTCACCTACTTAGGCCATATCCCCAGAGGACTGTTACTTCTGAGCAACGCATTTTGAATTACCGGCTATCCCAGGCTCGCCGTGTAGTTGAAAATGCGTTCGGGATTATGGCCACTAGATTCCGCTTGTTTCATACGCCTTTGAATATGAAACTGGAATCTAAAGATATAGCAATGCTGGCATGCTGTGCGCTTCATAACTTCCTGCGTCATAGGGATACTGCATCATACACGATGGCAAGTTATGTGGATTCAGTGGACTCCACAACAGGGGAAGTCAATCACGGGGCGTAGCGTGCAACCGACCCAGGTGTGGCACCACTCCAACCGCTGAGCGAGGGTCTGAGTCTGCATGATGCCAGGAGCAGCAGGGACAACTACTGCTCCTACTTCAATGGCCCTGAGGCAGTGGCCTGGCAGCAACAACAGGTGTAGGGTGGCTGGGGTTGTCAGGCACCACCACCAGGAGGATGGTGTAGTCACCAGTGTGGCTGCACCACGAGGAGTCTGTAGGTTTTTTGTTTTTTCTTTAAATATTTCCCTCTTTTTGGGTTTTATTTGAATTTAAATTAAATTTAATTATTTTCTTTTATTTCCCTTTATTATTTTTCTTATGGCCATTGTTTGAGCTCACATTTGTATTATTTGTGTGATGTAAACACTTGTGTTTTTGTTGTGTATGTTCTTCTTTTTTTTTTTTGTGCACAAAATAAAAAAAAAATCAGATCATAACTACCTGTGTCTGTGTTTACTTCTAACCACAGGGCAGTTGCACATAGCATTATGTTGTGCAGAGGGGTATGTAAGACCACAAGGGTCGTTATGGGTCCCTGCAGCATTTTCTGCAAATGTCTTGTACACAGGTCCAGGCCTTTGGGCCACACTGTATGCTCAGACTGTGTCTCCCTGTCCATATTATATGGATTTACACATGGCCATGTGTCCACACGCATGGACTATTGTATTGTGTTTGTGGAGGATGGAGGTAGACATCAGTATCCGCACACAAACGTGTCTGCACACACATAGTTTAGCCATGACCTGACATAATCCATGCACATATAGTAGAGTGTTGTTTGTTGCTTACCGACGTCAACAACAGACGCACACATAGCCATTCATAGTGTAAACCACAGAGCAACAGACGAGCCGTCCTGTGTGGCACTTTGGCATAGCCAAAGTGTCTTGCAGAAGCCGCAACACATGACACGAGCGTGGAGTAGCAACATAGTAGAAAGGGCAAATGCGTCATCTAGTGGGCAGACTTCCAGACATGGCTGACCAATGGTAACGCAGTTGTGTAGGCCAATCGGAGTGGTAGGGGCTGTGAGGCACCGCCGGCATGATCCGCATGGCCGGGGTACATCACATGTAGGATCAGAGGATGATCCTATGCACACTGGCCGGTTTTCCTGTGATGATAATACTGTGTGAACCAACCTGAACACAATGAGGTCATGAGCCTAATGAGCGGCAGTGAGAGTGGGCTGAGATCGAGGAGTCCATGAGGAATAGGATGTAATGAGTGAGTGCTGACAACCCGGAACACAGGGAGTTAACCTGAGCTGTGTGACAGGCTGATTACAAGCAGCTGAGGGGGTGTGTCCATGTGGGAGTGGCTGGCACGATAAGAGCCGGCCACCTGAGAGGCTGAGATTGATTCTGGAAGCTGAGATGGATTCTGGAGGCTGAGATTGATCCTGGAAGCTGAGATTGATTCAGATGGAAGCTGAGACCAGCCAAGTGCAGAGCAGTCTAGAGGCTCTGAGTGCATGATGGGAGCATGCTAGCTCCATGCCGGTGCTGAGGTCCGTGGTCGTGTCCGCACCTGGAGGGGGAAGCTGTGGTTGACCCGTGGACGCTAGACCGGACGTGGTTCGCCTCACGTCCGGGAAGGAGCCTGTGGCGATGCCTGGTGGAACCTGTGACACAGGTAGCGAGACCCGGATCCGTGCCCGGTAAGAAAGCAGTTCCCGAGCGATAGTGTGAACTGTGCACCTTGTGTGCGTAAATCATGTTAGGCGAGTATAGACCGCCCTTGGGACCGACTCAGTGGAGTCCGTTAAAGGTCCTGATGAACCGGAATGTATGTAGCCCGTGGAGGCAATTGTATGTAGTGTGCCCGGCGGGCATAGACCGCCTTTGGGTCCGAGTCAGAGTACTCAGTTAAGGGACCCGATGAACTATGTGTATGAGGGCTTAAGTAATGGCCCTGAATGAGAGATGATGGCCTATATGTAAGACCCATGTATAAAGATGTGGGGAGAGAGTGACCCAGCGAGTATGGATGATGTTGGAGGCGTTCCGTCCTTGGGACGAGAGGGAGGCTTGCCCTGCTGCATGCAGAGGGTACCTGATCCCTCAACCACGACCTCTAATGGTGTGGGTGTGCCTGTGGTGCCAGAGACAGGGGTAATAGGGCTCCTAGTAGGTAACGGATGTAGAGGTTCCCGTGCACTATGGTTTGCCAGTCCCTGTAATGGGCCATGGAGGGGCCACAGTCCATGGATGTGGGCTGTGAGCAGGTGTGTGATCCATGGACGTTTGAATGATGGATCACATACGGTGTGTAAGGTCCCGGTCAGGCAGGATTCCTGACTACGGGTGAATGTATATCATCATGCTGGGGTGACTAAAGCCAGGCGGCAGGTACCGCCATTGGGACCCACAGGGCCCGTTGAGGCGTATGTAACGAAGGTCAGAAGCAGGGGTTAGAAGGGCTCCCGTACTGGGTAACGCGTGGTTAGGCCTGAGGCCGCAGCCACGGGTTACTAGGGTTTGCCAATCCCTGTTATGAACCCGGAGGGGTCATCATCGTACTGTAACTTATGTATAGTGTAAGTAGGCCGGAGGCCGGAGCCACCATGGGAGCTGTTGGTAGAGCTCCAATGGGGACAGAGATGGTTACAGGTCCCGGGTTACTATAAAACGTTATGTGCAATATAAGTGTTATGTGATGTTAAATGTAAATGTATGGTGTATTTATGTAAAGTGTTGTTAATCAATGTGATATGTGTCAAGCATGCTACCCGGGTTATGTGATTTAATATGTGAAAATAAACGGGTAGACATTGGTTAACCTTATAAACACGTGTTCTTGTCGTTTTGCAAGCGGGTTCCCCGGTTGCTACCTCACAGGGCGTAGTGTAACACACTCTGGCACGCCTGTCTCCTTGCCGTGGTCAAACTCTACGCCCACATCGCTGATGTGGTTGTGGCGTCTGACGTGGCGATGTGTCAAGGGAGGACCGCTTCCGGTCTTCTGCAGGCGATTTCCGGAACGCAGAATCACCGGAGATCGCATGCAAGATCGTTACATGTGACAGCTCCGCAGCGATCACAAAAAAGTGTCCGAAACATGCGCACTCATGTCAAATCGCCAGCGATTTGGAAGCTATATGGCGACATGTGACGGTACCTTTAGTCTTCTGAGTTATACCATGTCGTGTTATGGAAGGGATATACTAGTTGATGGATGTCACCTCCAGAAAGTTGGTCTATTATGAAAGGTCTCCATGTCGCAAAGAATTTAGTTGTTCTGGTGTCCTTGTCTCCTTCTGCTTCCACCTTCTCAACCAGCATTGCCCCCTTCAGATCAGTCAATAGTTCCGATAGCGTCAGTGCCGCTTCTGTCAACTAGTGTCGTAATATCAGTCATTTGTGTAGCACCATGATGGTGTGTAGTAATTTTCTCTGCACCTTGTCTAGACCCAGGTCCCCCAGGTTATGGAATATCCACAATAAGCAGTTTAGTGGGACACGATGCTGTAGTATGCGTTGTGTCCAGCTCCTCACTACCTTCGAGGATTGAAGGATAACCCTGCATTCCCATATCCCATGGAACATGTCTACCCCTTGTAAGCACATTTTGGACTTGACTGTTTTCTGTCTGGATGGGTCTTGTTGGGTGGTATATTGCACCCCAACATTGCTCCATGCATCGCTCTTAAATAGGTGTCCCTCCACCTTTCGTTCACGATGTTCTTGCGAACCTTGCGCCAACCCATCAGGATATTCCCCTCGATCTCATTAGTGTGCATCCCTTGATTCTTGTTTTTTTTATCCCTCTCAAGGAAGGTTGTAAAAGCTCTATTTATCTTACTTACATCGACGTGGTGAAGTAAAAGGTGGATGGTCTGAAGTGGATAGAGGAGCTTAGAGAAACTACACATCTTGATAAGGTGACACCACCCAAACAAGGATAGTGGTGTAATAGCCCACAGGTAACGGGATACGCAAGGACTGCACGGAACACAGAATGTTAAACAAATGCAATTTTAATGCAACTGAGGGAAAAGAAGGGGAAGGAGCGGGACGGTGTGCAAAAGTAAATACAATGCATATAACCACTGTGCCGAGTCTGCAGCGAATGCAAGGTCTCTGAATGTCTTTAAATGAAGAAATGCAAAGTCTTTATCGAGCGAGACGCAGAGTGTTCGTTTTCTTTCTATTCCTTGTATATCGAACTGCAGTCTTTTCCTATCTCTCCCTAACTAAAACAGTGTGCACAGTTTACTACAAGTTTTACTGCGAGGTATCTCGTTGCCGTTGGGGCCCGTAATTCGCTGACAGGCGTGTGGAGTGCAGTCAGTCTTGGATCTCTGTCCTGGATCTCAGCTTGCACTTGCAGTCTGGCCCCTAACTCGACATCCAGTCTCTTTAGGTCTGTCTCTCTCTGCAACACACATGGAAGTTCTCTCTTCTCCTTCAGGGGACCCCCCCATCCATCTCCTGGACTGTTCCATGTCATTCTCAGCAGCAGGGGTTTCTCTGCTATCCTTTCCTTTTTGGCAGCAGGTGGCAGTATAACACAAAGAAGAGTCGACAAAACATTCTTTAACCATATATATAAATGTTAACAGGTCTTACATTTCCCCCCTCTTTAACATCGGCCGTCCCGGCCGATACTCTCTTGGGGCCCTCTGCACAGGAACACACGATGGCAACCTCTGCCGTGCTTTACAACCTGTTGCCTGGGAGTCAATGTCTTACAACCGACTCCATTGACAGAATACACAAATTCATCTGCCAAGTACCGATCAGGGGGAATACCAGCATTAGCCCGTTCAGTCCTACGTGGGGGTACGGCTAATTCACCAGACGCTGGTGCAGTAGCAGGGAGTACAATATCCTCGTCATCATCTCTGGAGATTGGTGGCTCATGCTCTGCAGGGGTGGCACCTACATCTTGAACGGATGGGGGGTTGGACCCTCCCCAGTCTGTTGGGTTGGACGGGGCCCGCCACCATTCTTCATCGTCAGAGCCCTCCTCGAGAGTAGCAGGAACGGGCACGGGCACAGTCCCCGAGTCGCTTTGTCCGGTCCTGTCTTCTGAATAGCAGGGCCTCAGCATGTTACGATGCAAGATGAGGGTGCCGCCTCCCCGCTCGCTTCTCACTTCGTACACTGGCCCATTGGGAGAGACTTTTCTGGTCACAATGTACGGTTCTGGTTTCCAGCGCTCACTCAACTTGTGTCTCGGGTGTTTCTCTGCAACTAGCACTCTGTCTCCTGGTAAGAACGGGGCCTCATGTACAGGTTCCTGCCGGGGGTATATCTTTTCTTGCAACCGCTTGGTGACAATTCGATGGATAGTCTCGAGCCGTCGACGGTGACAGTCAACCCAAGACCCTACGCTCTGACTTTCACTGATCTCGGGTGGAGCCAGGTTTAGTTCTTCAATGCCTCTTCCGGCTCTTCCGAACAATAGCACATATGGGGCGTAGCCAGTGGTGGAGTGGACACGGTTATTGTATGCCCATACGAGTTCTGCAAGATAACTGGGCCAGTGATTCTTACGATCATCTTCCAGTGTGCGTAGCATTTGTAGGAGGGTCCGGTTAAACCTCTCGCAGGCTCCGTTGCCCTGTGGATGATAAGGCGTGGTTCTTGACTTTTGCATCCCGTAGATCCTTTGCAGTTCTCTCATGACACTGCCCTGAAAGCAGGCCCCTTGATCAGAGTGTATCCTTTTAGGGCAGCCGTATACCCGGATAAAGTCATCACTGATGGCTCGAGCAGCCGATTCAGCCGTCTGATCTCTGGTGGGCGTCACCACCGCAAATTTTGAGAAGTGGTCTGTCATCACAAGGCAGAACTGATAGCCCCGGTGGGAGTGGCCAATCTTCAGGTAATCTATCATAAGTACTTCCAATGGCTCTTTGGTGACAATGGTCTGTACTGGTGCTCGCTGTGGGAGAGCTTTATTTAACTCGCAGGAACGACACAGTTTACAGGCCTTCTCCACTGCCCGAAGCATCTGAGGACAGTACACTATTCTTTGCAACCACTGGTAAGTCTTGTCCGGCCCAAAATGGGCTCCTCTCTCGTGCGCTTCTCGGGCCAATGGTACTGCCATCTTCTGGGGTATCACCACTTGCCACCGTACTTCCAGCTCCGTAGCTAAGTGCACCTTCCGATACAGCATCCCTTCTTGCACCGATAGCTTGTCCCACTGGCTGAGAATCTGTAGGGCCGTGTGTGACAGCATGGCCCGTATTTCCTTCCTAGGCTTACGCTGCCGGATCACCCACTCTTTCACTTGAAGCAGTTCTGGATCAGATGACTGGATCTTCACCCATTCCTCTCTGGTTTGGCCAAGCAGGCGCGATGTTGTGCCCGACGTAATCTCCAGTATACAAGCCTCCACCACTTGCGCGGTGAATTTACTGAAGTCTGGAATTTCATCTTCCTCTAACTGCTCGTCTCTTTCCCCCACTGGGGCTTCTGTGGTAACACGAGAGAGGGCATCCGCATTCTGATTTTCGTGCTTGGAACGGTACTGCACATGATAATTATATCTGGAGAGTCGTGCCAACCACCTCTGTTCCATTGCCCCCAGTTTGGCGGTGGAGATGTGAGCCAGTGGATTATTATCCGTATAGACTTCAATCTGAGCTCCCGTGAGATATTCAGAGAACCTTTCGGTTATTGCCCATACTAGTGCCAGTAACTCCAGACAAAAAGAACTATAATTCTCAGGATTGCGTTCGGCTTCTCGCAACGTCCGACTTCCATATGCAATCACCCGTTCAATACCGTCCTGTACCTGGGCCAGTACTGCACCCAGACCGTAGAGGCTCGCGTCTGTATATAACCGAAAGGGGAGGTTGTAGTCTGCATAGGCAAGCACAGGGGCGCTGACCAAGGCCTCTTTTAGTCGGTGTAAGGCTTCTGCTTGTCTTGGTCCCCAGCAAATTTTCTGTACCTTTGGTCCTTTCGCAGTTCCTCGGAGCAATTCATGCAAAGGTTCTGCCTCCTTCGCGAAGTCCTTGATGAAGCGACGGTAGTATCCGGCCAGTCCCAGGAAAGCTCGAACTTCTCTCACTGTGCTGGGTGTGGGCCATTGTAGCACTGCTCTCACTTTCCCATCGGACGGCTGCACGCCAGCCTCCGTCACCTTGTGCCCGAGATATTCAATCTCTTTTTGAAAGATCCGGCATTTTTTTTGGTTTCAGTTTAAGCCCATGGTCCCGTAACCGTTGAAACACTTGACCCAGTTGTTCGAGATGTTTTTCGAAGGTTGCAGAGTACACTACGATGTCATCCAGATAAATCAATGTGGCTTCAAAGTTCATGTCTCCAAGGCAACTCTCCATGAGGCGCTGAAAAGTTCCTGGGGCATTATTTAGCCCAAACGGCATGCGATTGAACTCGAAGAGTCCCATGGGCACAATGAATGCGGTCTTAGCCTTGTCTTTCTCTGCCACAGGGACCTGCCAATATCCGCTTGCTAGATCAAGGGAGGAGAAGTAGCGTGCCTTTCCCAGCGCAGACAGGGACTCCTCTATCCGGGGCAGAGGATAGGAATCACGAACAGTGCATCCATTAAGCTTGCGGTAGTCAACACAGAAGCGAGTAGACCCATCCTTTTTCTTGACCAGCACGATTGGGGCAGCCCATGGACTCTGACTCTCTCTTATCACCCCGCTCTTCAGCATCTGTGCCAAGAGCTCCTTCACCTCTTGGTAATATTTTGGGGGTATTTGTCTGTACCTTTCTCTGATCGGTGGTGCATCTCCTGTGGGTATTTCATGCTGAATCTTGTCAGTACAGCCGAAGTCTTCTGCATGACGGGAGAACGTGGCTTGATTCTCCCAGATTAAGTTTTCTATGACCTGGGCTTGCTCTGAAGCGAAGGGGGTCAGGTCCACTTCCATCTGTCCTAGGGTAACTTGACTGTTCCACTGATCAGTGGGCTTCTCTTCTCTCTCTATAGAAACAGCCAAAGTCCAGGTCTCCCCTGCCATGGGCTTCAATTCAATCAATTCTGCGTTCGCCACCTCTTCAGGCGCCAGGTAGACATGGGCCAGAACAACTCCCGAGGTCAAGGTGTAGGCCTGTTCACCGGTGTTCACGCAACGGAAAGGGACTCTTCCATTTCTTACTGTTGCTAAAGTGCGAGCCACCAACGGTTCGTCTCCGTTCTCTTCACCACGGTAAGGTTCTACCAACACCTCCATCCCCTCGAGCATACGATGGGCCCCGACTGGCAAGGTGAGGACTGTCTCCCGATTTGGAGGTAGAGTAATTGTTGTCTGTCTTGGGACTCGAACCCTCCCCACTGGGTAGCGGCTCCCACCATTCCTCCACAGCCCCCTGGCACGGATAAGGTGTTGGAAGACCTTTTGAGCGGGCCCGTTAGCAGCAGTCATTTTCCAGTAATCACAGCCTTCCTTGTTGAAGAGCAACTGGTCTAGTTCCTTCAGGATGTTCATGCCTACGATAGCCGGCACTTCTCTGTCATACCGGCCCTCCGTTAACACGATCCCTTTTTGGCCTAAGTTCTGACCACAGGCACGTATGTTCATCCACACGACCCCTACAACTGGAATGGGAAGATTATTCGCAGCCTTCAGTCTGATATGTGTCCTCTTATCAATGGATACAGTTTGTCCAAAGTGTTGATAGAAGAACTGTTCTGGCATGGTGGTCACTTGAGACCCAGTATCCATCAGGCATCTTACTGCTTTCCCTTCAAATTCGGCTGTGATTGTCGGCATGCTGGCTGCTATATCTTCAGGGCGGTTGTTTTCTCTAAGCTCAGTTGGTCCCCCCCCCATGTGCCCGACCATAGAGGGAGGTACTAGTTTAACGGCGGTCTTTCTTGAGACATCCTCCTCTCCGGGCAGTGCCGTGATATATGATCCCGATTTCCACAGTTCCAGCATTGGTAGTCTCTAGCGGGTCTGGATCGCCTCTGCTCGATCTGTCCCCTCTCTTCTCGATAGGTATACATGCGGGTACCCGGCTGCGGTGCTGCTGTTCGGACTTCTAACGCCGGGGCTTGCATATTCTTCAGCAACTCTTGTAGAGCAGTAACAGTCTCTTGTAACTGATCCACTTTAGCTTCAAGCTGGCTTGGTTCTCGGTTTCTCTCACTCGGGACTACTCTATGAGCACAAACTTCTCCCCCCGCGTTCTGCGGGTCGCAATTTTCAGCTTGTGTGCAGGAGACTGCTTCTTCCAGTACTTCCTGAAAAGTTAATTTTTTTTCTACCCTGAGCCGTTCACGGAGAGCACTTCTGATCTTGGGGTTATGTAATCCTCTGAGGAATTGATCTCGCAGGGTACGGTCAGCGTAACCAGGGGTCTGTGCTAGCTCTGGCTCTGCTGTAAGCATTTGTCTCATTATTCTCTGGAGGGCATTCGCATACTGTGGCAAGCCTTCCTCTTCACCCTGCAGCCGGTAGAACAGTTGTGCCTGCAAATCACCTGCTTCTGGCTTGCCGCCATACACCCTTTCCAGAATCTTCACCACCTGTTCTAACGTCTTTCTTTCACTCTCAGGGCGCAATAAAACAGTCTCTTGAGCATGGCCCTCAAGGGCAATCAACAGTATCTCCCCTTGGTTTTCTGCAGTTACTCCTGCTACTTTCAACATGCCCCTCACTCTCTGCGCCCAGTCATGGAGAGGTATATTGTTGACAGTAAATTTTGGTATATGGGTCAGCATAGCACCCAGGGACAATTGCCTTGCTGGTATTCCCCTATCAGGTTGTATTGGAACATTTACATCAACAACATCCCTCTGTCCTTCCATTGTTCAGTACCAGCCTGCGTATCCTGCCGGCTACGCCAAGTGTAATAGCCCACAGGTAACGGGATACGCAAGGACTGCACGGAACACAGAATGTTAAACAAATGCAATTTTAATGCAACTGAGGGAAAAGAAGGGGAAGGAGCGGGAAGGTGTGCAAAAGTAAATACAATGCATATAACCACTGTGCCGAGTCTGCAGCGAATGCAAGGTCTCTGAATGTCTTTAAATGAAGAAATGCAAAGTCTTTATCGAGCGAGACGCAGAGTGTTCGTTTTCTTTCTATTCCTTGTATATCGAACTGCAGTCTTTTCCTATCTCTCCCTAACTAAAACAGTGTGCACACTTTACTACAAGTTTTACTGCGAGGTACCTCGTTGCCATTGGGGCCCGTAATTATTTTAACCGTGGTTCTCGTTAAGTGGCCAACCTGCGGTCAGATTATTACATGTAGCGTGTGGCAAAAGTGGTGACTCCGGGTCCCAATTATCATTACGTTTTGGAATAGGGTGTACCCTGGGTGGTGGTATCAGATGTGGAGCAGTATTCTCATTCATAACATTATACAAAGTAAATTCCTGAGCATGTATCGGAGCCCCAACAGCCTGTCCTTTGTCCCATTTACCCCTCTCCCAACCATCACATTAGTAGCAACTTCCATTTTTTCCAACGTGGAAAAAGTAAAAGCAACCCTTTCGCTCCCACCGATTTGCCTGCAAAGAAAGTGAGTCCTTTGTCGGCTCTGTTAAAAGAACAAATCAATAACGAAGTTTCATTTGGAGGTATGTCCTCTCGCTTGCAGCCCCCCCTTTCGGAGGCCCCCAAGTCTCCAACTACAGTTAGGGCCAGAAATATTTGGACAGTGACACAAGTTTTGCTATTTTAGCTGTTTACAAAAACATGTTCTGAAATACAATTATATATATAATATGGGCTGAAAGTGCACACTCCCAGCTGCAATATGAGAGTTTCCACATCCAAATCGGAGAAAGGGTTTAGGAATCATAGCTCTGTAATGCATAGCCTCCTCTTTTTCAAGGGACCAAAACTAATTGGACAATGGACTCCAAGGGCTGCAATTAACTCTGAAGGCGTCTCCCTCGTTAACCTGTAATCAATGAAGTAGTTAAAAGGTCAGGGGTGGATTCCAGGTGTGTGGTTTTGCATTTGGAAGCTGTTGCTGTGACCAGACAACATGCGGTCAAAGGAACTCTCAATTGAGGTGAAGCAGAACATCCTGAGGCTGAAAAAAAAGAAAAAAATCCATCAGAGAGATAGCAGACATGCTTGGAGTAGCAAAGTCAACAGTGGGTACATTCTGAGAAAAAAGGAATTGACTGGTGAGCTTGGGAACTCTAAAAGGCCTGGGCGTCCACGGATGACAACAGTGGTGGATGATCGCCGCATACTTTATTTGGTGAAGAAGAACCCGTTCACAACATCAACTGAAGTCCAGAACACTCTCAGTGAAGTAGGTGTATCTGTCTCTAAGTCAACAGTAAAGAGAAGACTTCATGACAGTAAATACAAAGGGTTCACATTTAGATGCAAACCATTCATCAATTCCAAAAATAGACAGGCCAGAGTTAAATTTGCTGAAAAACACCTCAAGAAGCCAGCTCAGTTTTGGAAAAGTATTCTATGGACAGATGAGACAAAGATCAACCTGTACCAGAATGATGGGAAGAAAAAAGTTTGGAGAAGAAAGGGAACGGCACATGATCCAAGGCGCACCACATCCTCTGTAAAACATGGTGGAGGCAACGTGATGGCATGGGCATGCATGGCTTTCAATGGCACTGGGTCACTTGTGTTTATTGATGACATAACAGCAGACAAGAGTAGCCGGATGAATTCTGAAGTGTACCGGGATATACTTTCAGCCCAGATTCAGCCAAATGCTGCAAAGTTGATTGGACGGCGCTTCATAGTACAGATGGACAATGACCCCAAGCATACAGCCAAAGCTACCCAGGAGTTCATGAGGGCAAAAAAGTGGAACATTCTGCAATGGCCAAGTCAATCACCAGATCTTAACCCAATTGAGCATGCATTTCACTTGCTCAAATCCAGACTTAAGACGGAAAGACCCACAAACAAACAAGACCTGAAGGCTGCGGCTGTAAAGGCCTGGCAAAGCATTAAGAAGGAGGAAACCCAGCGTTTGGTGATGTCCATGGGTTCCAGACTTAAGGCAGTGATTGCCTCCAAAGGATTCGCAACAAAATATTGAAAATAAAAATATTTAGTTTGGGTTATGTTTATTTGTCCAATTTCTTTTGACCTCCTAAAATGTGGAGTGTTTGTAAAGAAATGTGTACAATTCCTACATTTTCTATCAGATATTTTTGTTCAACCCTTCAAATTAAACGTTACAATCTGCACTTGAATTCTGTTGTAGAGGTTTCATTTCAAATCCAATGTGGTGGCATGCAGAGCCCAACTCGCGAAAATTGTGTCACTGTCCAAATATTTCTGGCCCTAACTGTATGTAATCTTCCCCCGCACTCCTTCCTCCCCTGGCGCATTCCTGTATACTCACTGAGGAGTACGGAACGCTGTGGCAAGTCACTGTAGCCAGCTAAGGTGTGATGAAACCATCAAAGAATGAAAAGCGCGGAAAACAGGAAAAAAAAAAGAAAGAAATTAGAGGATAAATAGTAATAAATAAAATATAATAATAAAAAAGAAAAAAGGGGGTAAATAGTAAAAATTAAAAAAGAAATAAAAAAAGAAAACAAGGAAAATTTAATGATGTGGGGGGGGGGGACAGTTCCCATTCAGGATACCATGTTCAGCGATGAGCATCTTCGCATGGCACGTTAGTTTTGCTGTCATCTGATTCAGCACTGGTGGGGTGTCCGTCTCCTCGGCTTGTGGGGATGCATTTTCCTCTCTAGTAGGGGACCATCACACCGGTATGTTCGATGTTTGCCTAGGCCGGCGCTCGTCTTCCTGCCCTGCGTCATGGTTCCTTGGGAATCCTCCCTGCTGGCTGGCTGTAAAGGCTCGCAGGGCCTCCTTGGGGTCCTTTCAGGATTTGAATGATCCGTCTGGGCATCTTACTTTGAGTGTTGCTGGATAAAGGAGCTGGAATTGAATGTTGCGTCTGAATAGGATGTTGCACACTTCGCCAAATGCTTTGCGCCTCTTGGTCACTTCTGCAGAGAAATCCTTGTGGCCTCTGAGCATCAGTGGCTGCCACCTGTTTCTAAAGAAGCATAGCATTTTCTCCTTTTCTTTAAAGCCAAGGTATTTGGCAATAATTTGTCTGGGACTCTGGGAGTGTGAGTTATCTCGCCCATTGGTAATATGGCCGTCGAGTGTCCCCCAGTTCGGCGGGCCCACTCTGTGCACCCTTTCTACCTTGTGCTGGCCCTGGAGTCCCAAAGCCTTAGAGAGGTCTAGCTCACATAAATTCTCTAGTTGTTGGGGCACTATCGATTCTGGGAGGCCACGATTCTGAGATTGTTCCTCCTTGACCTATTTTCCAGGTCATCCATTTTATCTGTCATCCAGTTGGACTGCTTCTGTGATAGTGTTA
>JARQOC010002136.1:0-29516 GCA_033576535.1 Allobates femoralis
GTATCTTTTTTCTGCCAGAGATATAGTCAAACGTATGCTTAAAAATTATTTTCACTGTTTTTGGGGCGGAAAAAAACACTTTCATTCAAAGCAATTAATTTTTCTCCAAAAATACTGGGCGTGATTTCTGTTTTTGGGGTTCCTGCTTAGGGTTTATAAGGAGCGAATGGGACAAAAAATTTGAATGTATTTCTTTTGCCAGAGATTAGTCAAAAATTTGTTAAATGTCTTTTTCCTGTTTAGACGCGGAAAAAAACATTTCATGTCAAAAACAATGAATTTTTTTCCCAAAAATACTGGAGCTGTGATGTTTTTTGGGTTCTGCTTAGGGTTTATAAAGAGAGCGATGGGGAAAAAAAATTTGGGAAATTTTCTTCTTTTTAGCGGATATGTCAAAAGTATGCTTAAAATGTCTATTTTCCTGTTTGACGGAAAAACACACTTTATGTCAAAGCAATGAATTTTTCTCCAAAAAAACTGGAGCTGTGATGCTGTTCTTTGGGGTTTGTTAGGGTTTATAAAGGAGCAGAAGGGACAAAAAAATTTTAATGTATTTCTTTCTAGCCAGAATATGTCAAACGTATGTTAAATGTTATTTTCATGTTTAGACGCGGGGAAAAAACATTTCATGTAAAGCAATGAATTTTTCTCCAAAAATATGGAGCTGTATGCTGTTTTTGGGATTCCGCTTAGGGTTCATAAAGAGAGCAGAATGGGGCAAAAAATTTGAATGTATCTTCTTTTAGCCGAGTTTTTCAAACGATGCTTAAATGTTATTTTTACTGTTTTGACGCGAAAACAAATTTTATGTCAAAGCAAAGAATTTTCTCCAAAACTACGGAGCTGTGATGTGTTCTTGGGATTCCCGCTTTTGGTTCATAAAGGAGCAAATGGGACAAAAAATTTGAATGTTCTTCTTTCTAGCCCGGATATGTCAAAAAAGTATGCTTAAATGTCTATTTCATGTTTTTTTGACGCGAAAAAAACACTTTATGTCAAAGCAAGAATTTTTCCCAAAAATACTGGAGCTGTAGTGTTTTTGGGGTTCTGCTTAGGTTTATAAAAAGGCGAATGGGGACAAAAAAATTTTAATGTTCTTCTTTCTAGCCCAAAAAGGGTATAGTCAAAACGTATGTTAAATGTCTATTTTTCCGTTTTTGACGCGAAAAACCTTTTCTGTAAAGCAATGAATTTTTCTCCAAAAATATGGGGCTTGATGCTGTTCTTTGGATTCTGTTAGGTTAAAAAAGAGAGCAGAATGGGCAAAAAATTTGAATGTTCTTTTTTAGCCCGGATATAGTCAAACGTTATGCTTAAATGTTATTTTCACTGTTTTGACGCGGAAAAAACCTTTAGTCAAAGCCCAAAGAAATTTTTTTTCCAAAAAAACTGGAAATTGATGCTGTTTTGGGATTCCTGTTAGGTTTTTTAAAAGAGGGAGAATGGGGCAAAAAAATTTTAAGTATTTCTTTTAGCCCGAGATTTAGTCAAACGTATGCTTAAATGTATTTTCATGTTTAGACGCGAAAAACATTTCTTTTCAAAGCAATGAATTTTTCTCCAAAATACTGGAGCTGTGATGCTTTCTTTGGGATTCCTGCTTAGGTTATAAAGAGGCAGAATGGGACAAAAAATTTGAATGTATTTCTTTCTAGCCAGAGATATGTAAACGTAGCTTAAATGTTATTTTCACTTTTTTTGACGCGAAAACCCCACTTTCATGTCAAAGCAATGAAATTTTTTAAAAAACTTGGAGTGTGATGCTGTTCTTTGGGGTTCCTGCTTGGTTATAAGGAGCAGAATGGGACAAAAAATTTGTTTTATTTCTTTCTAGAGAGATATATCAAACGTATGCTTAAATGTCTATTTTCACGTTTAGACGCGGGGAAAAAACACTTTCTTTTCAAAGCAATGAATTTTTCTCCAAAACTAGGAGTGTGATGTGTTTTTTTGGGGTTCCTGCTTAGGTTCTAAAGAGGCAGAGGGAAAAAAATTTTTAATGTATCTTCTTTCTGCCCGAGTTAGTCAAAAAGTATGCTTAAATGTTATTTTCATGTTTAGACGGGGAAAACCCTTTAAAGCAAAAAATGATTTTTTTTCCCAAAAATAGGAGCTGTGTGCTTTTCTTTGGGTTCCTGCTTAGGGTTTAAAAAGAGCGAATGGGACAAAAAATTTGAATGTATCTTCTTTCTAGCAGAGATTGTCAAAGTATGCTAAAAAGTTATTTTCACTGTTTTGGGCCGGGAAAAAAACCCCCTTTATGTAAAACAAGAATTTTTTCCAAAATATGGAGCTGTGTGCTGTTCTTTGGGTTCCCGTTAGGTTTATAAAGAGGCAGAATGGGGGAAAAAAAAATTTTGAAATTTTTTATCTTCTTTTAGCCAAAATATTTAAAACGTATGCTTAAATGTTTTTTTCCTGTTTGACGGGGGAAAAAAAACTTTCATGTCAAAGCAATGAATTTTTTCCAAAACTATGGAGCTGTGAGCTGTTTTTTGGGATTCCTGGTTTTGGTTCATAAAAAGGCAGAATGGCAAAAAAAATTTTATGTATCTTTTTTAGCCGAATTGTAAAGTATGCTTTTTAAAAGTCTATTTTCACTGTTTTTGACGCGGGGAAAAACACTTTCATGTCCAAAGCAATGAATTTTTCTCCCCAAAATACTGGACTTTTGATGTGTTCTTTGGGATTCCTGTTAGGTTCATAAAAAAGGCAGATGGGACAAAAATTTGAAAGTATTTCTTTCTAGCCCAGGATTAGTCAAAGTTGCTTAAATGTTTTTTCACTGTTTAGACGCGGAAAAAAACCTTTCATGTCAAAAAAATGAAATTTTTCTAAACTATGGGTGTGTGCTGTTCTTGGGATTTTGCTTTGGTTCATAAAGAGAGCAGAATGGGACAAAAAATTTGAATGTATTTCTTTCTGCCAGAATATAGTCAAACGTTGTTCCAAAATACTGGAGCTGTGATGCTGTTCTTTGGGTTCCTGCTTAGGTTCTAAAGAGAGCAGAATGGACAAAAAAATTTGAATGTATCTTCTTTCTAGCCCGAGATATAGTCAAACGTATGCTTAAATGCTATTTTTTACTGTTTAGACGCGAAAAACACCTTTCATGTCAAAGCAATAATTTTTCTCCAAACTACTGGAGCTGTATGCTGTTCTTTGGGGTTCCTGCTTAGGGTTTATAAAGAGAGCAGAATGGAACAAAAAATTTGAATGTAAACTTCTTTCTACCCATGATATATTAAAAAGTATGTTTAAATTCTATTTTTACTGTTTAAAACCGCAAAAAACACACTTTCTTGTAAAAAGCAATGAATTTTTTTCCCAAAACAACTGGAGCGTGATGCTTTTCTTTGGGTTTCCCCTGTTTTGGGTTTTAAAAAAAGAGACCCAAAATGGGAAAAAAAAATTTGAATGTATCTTCTTTTACCCAGAGTATAGTAAAAACGTAGGTTTTAAATGTTTTATTTTCCCACTGTTTTCCCCGGGGAAAACACACTTTCATGTCAAGAAATTTAATTTTTCCCCCAAAAACCCTACTGGAGCTGTGTGCTGTTTTTTTGGGTTTCCCTGCTTAGGTTCATAAAAGAGCAGAAGGGGAAAAAAAAAATTTGAATGTATCTTTTTTTCAGCCAGAGAAATAGTCAAACGTATGTTTAAAAATGTCTTTTTTCACTTTTTTAAAACGGGGGAAAACACACTTTTAAATGGTCAAAGCAAATAAATTTTTCCCCAAAAACTACGGAGCTTTGATGCGTTTTTTGGGGAATTCCTGTTTAGGTTCAAAAAGAGAGCAAAAGGGGAAAAAAAATTTGAAATTAAAATCTTTTTTCTACCCAAAGGATATAGTAAAAAGTATGTTTAAAAAGGGTTTGCCCGGGGGCTCGTCCCCAAAATTTCTCAGTGATACCAGGTTTCCTAATGCTGACAATGTGAAATGTACTATGGGGTCAGTTTTCTGCGGGGGTTTCTTTAGATTAACACTTTTTTTTTGCGTTGAACAGAACGCCCAAAGTGGGGGTTTTTCTGGCATGATAATGAACAGGGTTTGGTTTCCACCTACTCTACCCCACCCCCTCCCCCTTTAGCAACATCCCCGCCCTCCCCCATTTTACATGACTCACCCTCCCCATGGGAAAGAAATCCTCGGCTGCACCCACCCGGTGTAAACAGAGCTCCCGGGTTTTGTCTCTGCTCCCCCCCCGGCCCCCACACAGTGATGTATGGAGAGCCCCTGATAAAGAGACAATGGCGGGCCCCTCGGGGGGGGGCCGCCCCGGGGGTTTACAAGGGGAATACTCCCTGTTATCAGTGTTTCCCTTTTCCCCTTTTTGCACTGTCTGGGGCTTGTCGTGTTTTTCCCCTCATTGCCCCTGTAAACAGGGCGGGGAAAGGGGAGAATGTACTCTGTGCAACACGAGTGATGGGGGGCGGGAAGCTTCTAATCTACAAAAGGGGACAGAAAACACTGAGGAAAATCTGTGACCCAGGTAAAAAAAAACCCTTTCTGCGGTGTGAATGAAATCTCTGTGCCCACGGGGGGAATGTCTTCGCACGAGAGGACGGGTTTGCACTGTTTCGGGGGTAAAGGGAAAGGGACAGAAAGGGTTGTCTCTAATAAAAAAAATTTACGGGCCCCAAAAACGCCTGTCCATCAGAAAACCCCCAGCAAGTGGGAAGTTTTTGGGGTGAATGTAGGGAGAGATAGATGATACTAGGAAATTTTTGATATTTTGAGGCCCCCCCTTGGCTTCCTTTGGGCCCCCCTCAGTCCGCCCGCCCTTTTCCTTCTTTTTTTCCCCTTCCCTTCCCATCCATCCTTCTCCCCTTTTCCTTTCCCTTTTCTGTCCTTCTTTCAGTCCGTCTTTCGCCCCTTTTTTCCACCCATCTGCCCGGCCTTTCCCTTCTTTCCATCCGCCCCCTTCCCTCCCCCTTTTTTTCCCGTCCGCCCCTTCTTTCTGCCCTTTCCCTTTTTTCCCCACCCTTTTCCATCTTTTCCTTCTTTACGTCGCCCCTTTTCTTTCCATCTGCCCTTTCCCTTCTTTCCGCCCAAATCTACCCGGGTCTGCCCTTTTTCCCGTCCTTCCTTCTTTCCCCCGCCCTTTTCCTTTTTTAGCCCTTTCCCCTTCCGCCCCATCTTTTCGGGTCTGCCCCCTCCGTCCCTCCTTCTTTCCGTCAAACCGTCCTTCCTTCTTTTCCCCCCCTTCCCTTCCCTTTCCGCCCGCGCCCCATCAGCCCGTTTTGCCCTTTCCCTTTACCATCCTTTTTTCCCATCCTTCCTTGCGCCCTTCTTTCTGTCCATCCTTCCTTCTTTCCTTCCTTCCTTTTTCCCCGACCGTCCTTCCCTTCTTTCCGACCGCCCCGTGCCGTTCTTCCCCCTTTCCCTGTCCTTCCTTCTTTCCGTCGTCCATCGGGCGTTCTTTTCTGTCCTTCCTTTTTTTTTGGTCCCCCTTCCCGGGCCCCTTTTTTCCCTTCTTTTCAGCCCTGTCCTTTTTTTTTCCCGTTTCCCTTCTTTCCTTTCCGTCCGTCCTTCCTTTCCCCCCGCCCTTCCTTTTTCCCTCCGTCCATCCTTTTTCCCCGTCCGTCCATCCTTCTTTCCGTCCGTCCTTCCTTTTTCCGCCCGCCCTTCCTTTTTTCCGTCCGTCCTTCCCTTTTTTCCCGCCCCTTTTTTTCTTTCCGTCCATCCTTTATTTTTTTCCGTCCATCCTCCGCCCTTTTCCTTTTTTCCCGGGTCCACCCTTCAGTTTTTCCCATCCGCCAACCGTTCTTCCCCTCAAGCCTGTTTTTTTCCCTTAAACCCCGGGGTTTTTGTTTTTCCTGTTTTCCCTTCCCCTCTTTTCCAAAAACTTTTCTATTTTTCCGTCAATACGGGACAAAAATGAAGCTTCTTTTGTTTTTTGCGGGGACGAGTTTACTTTTGAATGACGACTTTTATTTAAAAATTGAAAAAAAATTAGTGAAATTTATACATTTTTTTTTTGGGGTTTCTTATTTCCACCTTGTTCACTATAGGTGACACTGGGTGGGGGGTATGATGTCTGGGGTCAGTACTATAGGGAAAAATCCTGACATGTCGGTATGAGGGTCTGGGGCCCAGTTAATATGGAAAACACTGGGTGTGGGGTTAAAATATCTGGGGTCAGAAACTTTAGGGTAACACTGAGGGTTCTGTCAAATTTGTCTGGGGTCAGTACCCTATGGAAACTTTTAAAGTGTTGGTAGATATCTGGGGTCAGTCCCTTAAATGGAAAACACGAGGTTTTTGGGGTATGATGTTGGGGTTTTTTCTATTTGGTAACACTGATGTGTCGGTATGATGTTGGGGTCTTTTACTTTTATGGTAAACACTGATTTTTCGGACGATATTGGGGTCGGGACTAAAAGGTTTTAAACATGAGGTGTGGGTTTATGATGTCGGGGCATTTACAAAATTTAGTAAAAATGACTTTGCCCATATGTTGTCTGGGGTCAGTGAAAAGGGGGGAAAACTGAGGTGTCTGCCCAAATTGTCGGGGGTCAGTACTCTATGGTATCAATGAGTTTTGGGTTATGAAAAAATTTGAAAAATTTAAAGAAAAAAAAAAAGAAAAATTTGCGCTTTTGCACCCATTTTCCACGATCCGCGTTACAGCCCAAACTTTTATTCTGAAAAATCAAAATCTATATCCATTTTTTTTTTAAAGAGAACCGTAAACCCCATTTTTGGGTTTTTTAAAATTTAAAAGCTCCCTTTTGAAATCGGGACAAACCTGCATTCTAAGGGGGGGTTTCAAAATTAGATTTTCCCCTCCGCAGCGTTTGCGGAGGGGATCCGCAATGTGTCCCACCCGGGCCAGCCCTATCTTTATAATGGGAGTGCACGGTGCTGCGTTTAACGCGCAGGGCCCGGACGCACCCATTTTTTCCTATATTTAATCTGGGGCCCAGGCGGATGCCTTAAAATCACACAGTCTCTTCCGAAACCAGAGACCCAAACATGTTCCCTTTCCGGGTTTGCGGCTAGACTGTGGTTTTGGGTGCGCAGGCGCCCCGGCCCCTTGCACACAGATCACTTTATAGGAGTGAATGGGTGCCCAGGGCCCATGCGCTGTTAAGGCGCACCGTGCGCCCCCAAATTATAAAGATAGGAGCGGGCCCCCCGTTTGCGGACACATTGGGGAAATTCCCCTCCGCAGAAGGGCGGCGGAGGGGAAACCCTAATGTAAACCCAGCCTAGCAAGGGAAGGCTATTATGCCCTGACTCCCCCGTAAACACAATAAATAACTTACACAAATCTCCCGTTTCGTAAAATTTAATTACCTTTTTTCCGGCCCCGATGGGCCGCTTGCAGATTGGTTACCCGCCCCCCTTTGTTGTCCCCAAGGCTCTCCCGCCGTCCACCCTGCTTTTCGTCTTTGCCCTTTCCCCGCCTATCCTGCCTTTTTGACCCCCCGCCCCTTTTTCTTCTGGGTGATATGGATAAGGGCCCCTGGGGAAAAAAAATTTAAAAAGTCACCCAAACCTTGGGGAAATTTTAGGGGCCTGTGGCGTCGACGAAATGGCGCAAGGGTTTTAAAATCAGGGCCCACCCCCTTTTTCCCATGGGGCGCCAAACCAAAAGAGCGATTTTTGGTGCGTGTTTTCAATTTTCGCTTAGCAATCGACCCCGCCCGCGGTGCCGGTTTGACGGCGCAAAGATTCAAAGCTTTGAATCCCAGCGACGCTCATTGGTTCAGCTGGCGGAAAAAAGGAAAGTTTGTGGGATTAAAATCCCCTGCCCCCATACTTTTGAAACCCTTAGCCCCCTTACAATGCTAACCACTGACCCACCTTTTACTTTTTTATAACCAGGAGCCCCCCAAATACGGGTGCAAAACCATGACCCAACCATATACGTGCAACCCAAATAAAGCCACCTTACAGTGCAAACCACTGAGCCACCAAAACACAGTGCTAACCACTGAACCACCATATAAAGTGCTAACCACTAGCCACCATAAAAGGGTGCTAACCCCCTACCCCAACCATACAATCCCTAACCACTGAGCCACCATATACTGTGAAAAACCAACGAGCCACCATTAAACAGTGCAAACCACGGGCCCAAACCCTTTTACAGTGCTAAAAAATGAGCCCCCATAACAGTGCTAACCCCCTGGGGCCACCATTACAGGGCCAAACCCATTTGAACCACCATATACAGTGCTAACCATAAAGCCAAACCAAACTGTGCTAACCACTGGGCCACCATTTTACTGTGCAAACCCATGAGCCACCGATACATTTGCTAACCGCAGACCCAAACCTTTAACAGTGAAAACCCAAATAAACCCCACCGTAAAACCAGGCTAACCACTGGCCACCATATCCCAGTGCTAACCATGAGCCCCCGTATACATTTGCAAAACCACGGGACCCAAACCGTTTTCAGTGCAAACCCACTGAGCCACCGTAAAACATTTGCTAACCACGAGCCCCCTTATACGTGCAAACCCTGACACCCATTACAGTGCTAACCACTGAGCCCCCATATACAGTGCTAACCACTGCCCCCACCATAAAACAGTGCTAACCCCCCCTAAACCACCAAAACTGGGGCAAACCCCCTTAGCACCATACAATGCAAACCATTTGACCCCATATACTGTGATAACCACGGAGCCACCAAATATACAGTGCTAACCATGAGCCACCATATACATTTTGCTAACCACTGAGCTACCATATACATTTGCAACCACGGGAGAAACCATATACAGTGCTAACCACTAAGCCCCATATACGGGGCTAACCCTGAGACACCATATACATTTTCTAACCACAAAACACCCATATACAGTGAAACCCACTGAGAAAACCATATACAGTGCTAACCACTGGGGCCACCATATACAGTGCTAACCACTGAGCTACCATATACAGTGCAAAACCACTGAGCCCCCCCATTACAGTGAAAAACCATGAGGCCCCCAATTTTACAGTCCCAAAACCACTGAGACAATTACAGTAACCCACTGAGACAAAATATACAGTGTTTAACCCACTGAGCACCATATACTGTGCTAACCACTGAGCTACCATATACAGTGCAAACCACTGAGACACCATATACAGTAAAAACCATGGGGCCCACCATATACAGTGCTAACCACTGACTCCCCATATACAGTGCAAACCAAAGGGGCCCCCCTTTTTCAGTGCAACCATGAGCCACCATTTTCAGTGCAAACCCACTGGGGGAACACCATATACAGTCCCAAAACCATTTAGACACATTACATTTGCAAACCACTGAGCCACCATTTTACATGCAAACCAAATGGGGCCCCGGGGTATACAGTGCTAACCACCTGAGCCACCATCAGTGTAAAATTTGAGCCCCGGGATACAGTGAAAACCACTGAGCCACCGTATACGTGCAAACCCATGAACCCCTATAAGTGTTTAACCACTGAGCCACCTTTCAGTGCTAACCACTGAGCCCCCCATATACAGTGCTAACCACTGAGAACCATATAAATGTTTAACCATTTGGACCCCATATACAGTGCTAACCCAGAAAACCCTTATCCCAGGGGCTAACCACTGGCCCCCATAACAGGGGCTAACCCATTTGGGGCCAAACCGTAAAACAGTGCTAACCACTGACCCAACCATACAGTGCTAACCACGGAGCCACCAAATACACCATAAAATTTTTCGGAACAACCGGGGTATTTTCTGAAGGGGGGACTGTAAACTATTCAGCAGCTATTTTAGGGGACCTTTTTCTTTTAAACCGCACCCCCGGGATGAACGGCATCGGGCCCCTTATTTGTGGAAAAAGTATACAATATATATATATATATATAAATTTTTCAATATTTTAAAAATATATATAAAAGGGAGAAAAAAACTGAAACGCACTCAAGACTTTTGTAAACGGGTTTGCCAGCAGGGAGCTGGGAAAAATTTACAAAGGAAAAAAAACCTTGCAGCACTCAGCTAAAACCCAATGGGGTTTTTTATGGGGACAAGCTTTATATATGAAAAAAATTTTAAAAAAATTGCTTTTTTTTTTCCAAAAAACACTTTCCCGCACGCCCAGTTTTTACCAAATAGTACTGACCCCAGCATCAAAAACCCGACTTTCTCGTGTTACCTTTATAGAAACTGACCCCAGACATCATACCGCCCGTCATTTTAAACCTATAGTACGGGCCCCCGGGACATCATACCGAAAATTCGTTTTTCCCATATAGTACTGCCCCAGACACAACCGACACTCAGTTTTAAACCTTTTTAGTATAAACCCCAGATATCTTTAAACCGACACTTTCCGTGTACCTATAGTACAAACCCCAGACATCATAAAGACCCCCTCGTGTTCCCCAAAAATAGTACGACCCCAAACCCATATACCGAACCTCAGGGGTTACCATAAAAAACCCTGACCCCAGCCCATCAAAAACCGACACCTCAGTGTTACCATATAGTACGCCCCCCAGCCCTTTCAAAAACCAAACACCTCTGGGGTTATCATATAGTACGCCCCCGGGACTTTCATACCCGACCCCTCAGTGTTAAAAAATATTACTAAACCCCAGAATCAAAACCGGGACACCTCAGTGTTCCCCATAAGTACTGCCCCCCAAAACTTCATACTAAACCATCATTTTCCCAAATTTTGAATTGGGCCCCCAAGAAAAACAAAACCGAAAACCTCAGTGTTACCATATAGACTGACCCCAGTTTATCGTACCGACAAAAACAGTGTCACCATAAAAAAAAACTAAACCCCAGCCCACCCATACCGACACATCATTGTTACATATAGTATTGACCCCAGACTTTAAAAACCGAAACCTCAGTGTTCCCAAATATAGAAATGACCCCAATATCATCCCAACACGTTCATTGATCCCTTTGGGAGTTACTGACCCCGAAAATTGGGACAGACCCCTCGGGGTTTCCATATAGTACGGGACCCCAATACGTCCCGACACCTCAGTGTTCCCTATAGTACGCCCCCAGACATCATACCGCCAAGTCAGTGTTCCCATATAGAAATGCCCCCGCCCATCATACCGACCCCTCAGGTCACCATATAGTAAAACCAGGGTAATTTAAAAAAACCCAAAAAAAAAATGTATAATTGCACTTTTTTTTTGAAAATTTTTAAAAAATGTGTCATTAAAATTTACAATTTTCCCCTGCAAAAAACAACAAGAAGCTTCATATGTCTGTATTGACGGGGGAAAAAAAGAAAAGTTATGGAAGAAGAGGAAAAGGGAAAAAAGAAAACACCCAAGGGGGTGAAGGGAAAATACAGGCTTGGGGGAAAAAACGGTTGGAAAGGATGGGAAAAAACCGAAGGAGGACGGAAAAAGGAAGGACGGAAAGGAAGGACGGAAAGAATAAAAATGGACGGAAAAAAATAAGGACGGAAAAAAGGGAAGGACGGACGGAAAAAAAGGAAGGACGGGCGGGAAAAAGGAAAGGAACCCGGGCGGAAAGAAGGATGGACGGAAAGGGGGGAAAAAGGAGGACGGGCGGGGGAAAAAGGGAAAGGAAAGGGCGGGAAAAAAGGAAGGACGGGGCGGGGTGGGAAAAAGGGGAAAAAGGAAAGAAGAAAGGGGCAGACGACAGAAGGAAGAAGGGGCCGGGGGGGACGGACAAAAAGAAGGAAGGACAGAAAGTAGGAAAAGACTGAAGGACAGCGGAAAAAAAAGGGAAAGGGCAGAAAGAAAAGGGAAAAACGGCAGGACGGCGGGAAAAAAGGAAGGACGGGCGGGGAAAAAAAGGAAGGATGGGGAAAAAAGGAAGGATGGACAGAAAAAAGGAAGCAAGGAAGGAAAGGAAAAAAAGGTTGGGGAAAGGGAAGGGCAGACGGGGTGATGGGGGGACGGACGGATGGGGAAAGGAAAAGGGCGGAAAAAAGGAAGGAAAGGATTGGAAAGGAAAGAAGGAGGGCCGGGGAAAGGAAAAGACAGATAGAAAGGACGGAAGGGAAAGGGCGTAAAAAGGGAAAGGCGGGTTTGGGAAAAAGGGGAAAGGAGGAAAGGGACGACGGATAGATGGACGGAAAGAAGGAAGGACAGATGGAAAGAAAGGACGACCGGGAAAGAAGGACGATGGAAGGGTGGAAAGAAGGAAGGACAGAAAAAAAGGACGGGCGGAAAAAAAGGGAAGGGGGGGAAGGACGGATGGAAAGAAGGAAGGCGGTCAGATGGGGGGGAAAGAAAGGCGAAAAACCGGGGCTGAAAGAAAGGGCAGGGAAGGGGTTTAAAGGGAGGAAGGAAAGGATGGAAGGAAGGGGAAATAAAGAAGGAAAGGGCGGGCGGACTGATGGGGGCGGGCGGAAGCAAAGGGGCTCCTCAACAATTCAAAATCCCTTTGTTTTCACTTTTCTCTCCCTACATAACCCACCCCCCAAAACTTCACAGGGTGCAGTTTTCTGAGTGGACAGGCTGGGGTTCAGTCCCCGTATTTGTGTCATTTTGGGGACACAGTGCTGTTTCCCTCCCTTTACCCCCCGATACAGTGCACCAATCCTCTGCCCGTGCGAAAAACATCAGTGACACAGAGAAAGCATTTTAACACAGCAGAGGTTTTGTTCATGTGGGTCCAAAAGATTACCTCAGTGTTGCTTTTCCCCTTTTGTAGATTAGAAGCTTTAGCCCCCCATCACTCGTGTCTGCACAGGTACATTTTCCCTTTCCCTGCTCCTGGGTCACCCGACAATGAGGGGGAAAAACACTGACAGGGCCCCAGGAAAAGTGCAGGGAAAGGGAAACACTGAAAAAAACGGGATCTAATTTATTGTAATCCCGGAAACGGGCCCCCCCGGTTTCAGCACATTTTCCCTTCAGTGCAGACTCTCCATACATCACGTGTGTGGCCCGGGGGAGGAGCGAGACCCCGGGGGAGCTCGGGTCACACGGATGGCTTTCCCCCGAGGATTTTTCCCATGGAGAGGGGTGGAGTCATGTAGATTGGGGGGGGCGGGGATGTTTATGGGGGAGGGGATGGGGGGTAGAGTAGGGGGAAACGACCAAAGTTTTTTTTAACATGCCAGAAAAACCCCCACTGGTTTGTTCCGTTCAGAAGCAAAACAAGGGGTTATCTAAAAACCCTGCAGAAAACTGACACATAGTACAAATTTCACATTGTCGCATTAAAGGAAACCTGGGGGTTTCACTGAGATTATGTGACGAGCCCGGAAAAACCCCTTTTAAAAAGGGCAAATTTTTACTGTTTAACGCGAAAACACAAATTTTATGTCAAAAACAATGAATTTTTTTTCCAAAAATACTGGAGCGGTTGGGTGCTGTTTTGGGGGTTCCCGCTTAGGGTTATAAAAAAGAGCAGAATGGGGCAAAAAATTTTAATGTATCTTCTTTTTTAAACCCCGAGATATAGTCAAACGTATGCTTTTAAAATTTATTTTCCCCTGTTTTTTCGAGAAAAAAACCCCTTTCATGTCAAAGCAATAATTTTTCTCCAAAAAAACTGGGGCTGTAATTTCTGTTCTTTAGGGTTCCTGCCCTTTCGTTCCCTTTAAAAAGACAGAATGGAACAAAAAAAAATTTAATGTATCTTCTTTTTAGCCAGGGGATATAGTCCAAAAGTATGCAAATGTCTATTTTAATGTTTAGAAGCGGAAAAACACTTTCATGTCAAAGCAAAGAAATTTTTTTCTAAAACTCTGGGGCTGTGATGCTGTTCTTTGGGATTCCTGCTTAGGGTTCTTTAAAAGAAACAGAAAAGGGAAAAAAAAAATTTGAATTTTATCCCTTTTTTCTAGCCAGAGATATAGTCAAAAAGGATCTTAAATGTCTATTTTCCCCTGTTTTTTGGGCCGAAAACAAAACTTTCATGTCAAAAACCCAAAAAAAAATTTTTTTCCAAAATACTGGAGCTGTGGAATTTTTCTTTGGGTTTTCCCGCTTAGGGTTATAAAGAGAGCAGAAGGGAAAAAAAAATTTTTAAATTTTTTTCTTTTTACCAAAATATATTTAAAATTTTGCTTAAATGCTATTTTCACTGTTTTGACGCAAAACACATTTCATGTCAAAGCAATGAATTTTTCTCCCAAAATACTGGGCGGAAGCTGTTTTGGGTTCCCCCTTAGTTTTTTAAAGAACAGAAGGGGCAAAAATTTTTAAAATATCTTCTTTCAAACCAAGAAAAAGTCCAAAGTAAGCTTAAAAAGTCTTTTTCATTTTTTGACGGAAAAACATTTCATGTCAAAGCAATGAATTTTTTTTCCAAAACCCCCGGGCTGTGATGCGTTCTTTGGGGTTCCGTTAGGTTAAAAGAAGCAAATGGGAAAAAAAAATTTGAATGATCTTTTTCAGCCAGGGTAAATCAAACGTACTTAAATTTTATTTTTTACTGTTTTTGGGGCGCAAAAAAACACTTTTATTTCAAAGCAAAATTTTTCTCCAAAACTGGAGCTGTATGCGTTCTTGGGGGTTCCGCTTTAGGGTTTTAAAAAAAACAGAATGGGGGAAAAAAAAATTTAAGATCTTCTTTTTACCAAGTAATCAAAAATGTTAAAATCATTTTCACTGTTTTGACGCGAAAAAACACTTTCATGTCAAAGCAATGAATTTTTCCCAAAACTACTGGAGCTGTGATCTGTTCTTTGGGATTCCTGCTTAGGTTCTAAAGAGAGCAGAATTGGCAAAAAATTTGAATGTATTTCTTTCTAGCCGAAAAAAATCAAACGTATGCTTAAATGTCTTTTTTCACTGTTTAGAAGCGAAAAACACACTTTCATGTCAAAGCAATGAATTTTTCCCAAAATACGGGACTTGATGCTGTTCTTTGGGATTCCTCTTAGGTTTTATAAAAAGAGCAGAATGGGAAAAAAAATTTTTAATGATCTTCTTTGTACCAAGATATAGTCAAACTATGCTTAAATGTCAAAATTTTCACTGTTTTAGAACGCGAAAACCACACTTTCATGTCAAAAAAATGAATTTTCTCCATATCAAATTTTTTTTTTATTGAATAAAATATAAAAGAGGGGGGGGAAGGGAGGGGGAAGGGGGGAGATTACATAAACAAAAAAAGGGAAAGGAGGGGGGGGATGGGGGGAAGGGGGGGGGAACAAACAGTTTTAAGCAAAAAGGGGTATTTTATAATCGTGTAACACTTTATCAAACAACACATCAAACAAAGTCTTTTTTAACAATCAGTTATAAAGGTAGGGTCAAAACAAGGGGACAACTATTACTTTACAATAAATTTGGATACTCTTAAAAAAGAGAAGAGAGCAAAAGTGTATAAAACCATATCAGAGCAAGAAAGAAGAAGAAAGGCCTTAAGGGGGCATTAACAAGAACAAGAAAAATTCCAAATGGAGAAAGGATGTAATGAATAGTAAGGTTGAATTTGACTGGAAGAAAACAAAGCAAAGGGAGAACATAATATTAAGCCAATTCCCACGGAGCAGAATTTTGGGCCCAAATATTGGCTCTCGTTGCGAAGGTTATTCGTAATACAGTGGACTGATGAAACCCCACTACCCAAAATTTTTGATAGAAGGAGAACCACGTTGCTTCATCAGCGGCCAGCCGGCAGTAAGGATAATGTGGGGGATAAGGGGTCCCGGAAGTGTGGAGGAAAGGGCCTCTGTTCCAATAGTAGGGGGGCTATTTTGGGGGGGAAGAGTGATTTGGATTTTTGTGACTTTTTTTAATCAGGAATAACTTTCCCTTTCCCAAAATTTTCCACTTCGACATACCCAAAGATTGGGATAGATACCTTTTTCCCAAAAGGCTTTTCCCCGCAGAGTGGGGGTTGATCCGTAACTTCGGGGTTTACCACACAGGGGTATAGTACCATCTTGAACAAGTTTGGTAGGGGCTCCCACACATGGTGGGCACCTAGAACTGGGGGAAAAGCGAAATTTAGAGTCTTGGGGAAAACTCTCCAGAACGATTTTTATTTTAATTCACCTTCCCAGCGTGAAAAGGATAAGCGAGGAATCAAATCTTCATTAAAAATTCGGTAGAGTTTGGTCGTAAATCCCAAACGAATCCTTTTTTAGATAATCTATAATTTTTTGATAATGGAGGAGGGGAAAATTAAAATCGGGATACAAGTGGAAAAAGGTTCCAAAAGTCCCCACTTGCGTTCCTGCGGGCCCTCGTGATGGAAACTCGGTTTTTACATTCTTCGAAGGTTTTTTTGTGGTCGTTATGAAGAAGGTCCTGGGTAAGACCTTGTCTCTCATTTTCCAAAGGAGCCCAGGGCCAACTTGGGGATTAAGGTCTCTAGCGTTCCAAGAGATTTTTTAAGCAGGGAAGTTCGTGGAGTATTTAGCTCTTGACAGATATTTAAACTCCAGGGCCGTAGGTTTACTTTTAAAAAATCGGGGGAGGGATTTTCATGTGTTTATTTTAATCAAATAGGGGAGAAGAAGGGGTTTCAAGATCCCTTGTGAGGGAACATTCGATAAGGGGCCAGGGGGGATCCGAAAAGTCGAGACCAGTTACAATAGTTTGACTAAGGAGCCTGATAATAGTTTGGGAAAAGATTGGTATTCCCAAACGGCAGTAGTTTTGGGGCTGCAGAGATATGATGCCAACCCCTGAGGGTCTTCCCTCGCCAAAGAAAGTACGAAGTTGGGCTGAAGTTTAGAGAAAACCCGATCCGGGATAAATAGGGGGGTTGGGAAAGATCACATAAAAATCTCGGAAAATGGGGCATCTTGAAAGATTCGATCTACTTAGCCAAGAAGATCAAACTTGAGAAACGTTGGTATTCCACACAGAAGATTGTATAGAGAAGAAAATTGGGAAAGGGCCCTATCTTCAGGGGTTTTTTTATAGTAACCCAAGGGTTTAGATGTCCTTATCTCTCCAAGAGAAGTTAAAAATTTGTCTTTGAGGTAAACAGAAGGGTATCATCAATATTGAAGTCAAGGACCTGAGACTTGGAGGGTGTTGATTTTTAAAAAGATAGGGTGAGAATAGGCTTTCGATTTCCCATCATCACATGCTCAGGTGACTTCAGAGGGTTGGTTATTGATTAAAAGGATGTCATCTGCAAATAGAAAAAATCTTGTGTTGATGTTGATTAGTTGAAATCCCTTTGATGTTGTTATTGTCTCTAATTTTCGCTGCCAGAGGTTCAATAAAAAAATGCAAACAATAGAGGGGAAAGAGGACAGCCCTGCTCGTGCCATTGGAAAGATGGATGGGGAAGACAATGCAGTTTTTGGGGAAAGTACTCTAGCCTTGGAGATTTTTACATAGTTTCCGATGGTCCTAAGATTTTTGCCTTTAATTGCCAAATTTTTTGAGAGTGCAAAAGAAAAATTGCCATTTTAACCCAAATAAAATTTGCCTTCTGGGCGTCTAAAGACCAAGAAGGAGTTGGTTGTCCATATGTTTCAGTGGCGGAAATTAAATTCAGGGCACGCCGTGTGGCACAGTGGTGGTAGTAGTTGGATAAACCGGCTTTTTTCCTGATAAATTAGTTTTTTGACATTTTTACTCAATCGGTTAGCGGCTAGTTTAGCATGATTTTCGGTGTCGGTGTTAAGGCAACAGATAGGGCGGTAGTTTTTCACATCTGATGGCCCTCCTTTGTCTTTGATAAACACTGTGATAGTGGCTTCTAAACATGTCTTCTGGTAGGAATCCTTTGAGAAGCGACATGGTTGGTTTAAAGGAGGTGATGTAGGGGGCCAAAATTTGTTTTAAAATTGCTTTATAAATTTTCAGTCGGAAGCCATCAGGGCCAGGGCTTTATCCAACTTAGATTTGTTAGATGAAATCCAAAACCTCAGGGAGGGTATAGGGTAAGTTTAAAATTTGGGAGATTTTTCTATCTGTTGTTTAGGAGGGTAAACCCCAGTTTATCTAGGTAATGGTTTATATCTTCCCCAATTCGGGTGTAGGTGGATTGAAGGTTAAAAAAGGCAGAGTAAAATGAGGCAAATTCCCTCGTGATGTCTCCGGGGTTTTGTGAGAGTTTTTTAAAGATGATCCTTGATCAAACCCTTAAATTTTGGCCTTGGTTTTCTGAAACTTTATTTTTTGGGGTAGTTAATTAGAGGTTTATCATCCGAGTGGTAAGGAGCGATTTTAACTTTTGGGTTTAAATTGTCAAACTCCAGGTGAGGATAGATTTCAATTTTTTAGGGCTGAGTTTAAAAATCTCGTCTAAGATTTTTGGGGTTTTCATGGAGTTTGGGTGGAGCGTTTCCAGTTCGTGGGTTTTTGCCAAAGTGGTCTTAAGTTTTTGCGATTGAATTTGAGTAATTGGGGGATTCAGTTGATCATTTTACCTCGAATGACAGCTTTAAAAGCTGACCATAGTGTTGTGGAGAGATATCATGGGGTTTTCTTACCTTGAAAGAACTGAAATATCGTTTCTTCAATTTTCTTTTTTAAAATGGATGGGATTTAAAAAAAACTGTTGTTCTTCCCATTGTCTAGGTGATGTGGTTTGGAGCCGGTTTTAAAGTCAAAAACAATGGGAGCATGATCTGCCAGGTTCCTGTGCCTATCTCCACCTTGGTGATTTTTGGGAGAGTAAAAATTCCAGCTAATACCAAATCTATTCTTTAGGGAGGAGTTGTGTACCCTTTTAGTATTTAAAAATATTCAAAAGAGGAGGATTTTTAGGCATCGGAACGCATCATAGAGATCATGTTTATGTAACCAGAGGGGGCTAAGGATTCATTATTCTTGTTTCCCTTTTCCCCATTGGAAGGGGAATCGGTAAACTATTGGGACGTGTTAAAGTCCCAAAAGAATAAGATCCCCTTGTTGCTATCCTGATTATCCTCAAAAGATTTTGGTCAAAAGGTCCTTCTGTCCCTGTTTTGGGCATAGATACAAGTGAGGGTAAACAGGTGGTTATTGATCTTTCATAAAGAGCATCATAAAAACCGTCCCTCCGGATCCTCAATTCCTGCCCATTTTGTTACAAACACAACAGTGTCTCTAATCATGATGGCGATTCCGGCTTTTTTCTTTTGATTGCTGGCATAGAAAATATTTGGAATTGTTTAATACTAATTCTCTGAGGTGGAGTGAGGAGGAATTTTGTTTCTTGAAGGCCTATTACTTCAGCCTAGAGTCCTTAATAGTTTTCCACAAAAAAAACCTTCTTTGGGGGGAATTTAAACCGTTGGCGTTCAATGATAAAAATCGTAGAGACATAGTTGGTGATTAGATTGGTATAAGAGGACTTCGCTGTAGTTTTTTAAAGTGTGTGAGTAGTCCTAGCTTGTTCGAAATGGTTGTATAGTATACGTGTATACTTTTTAACAAAAGGAAGAAAAAAAGAAAATAAATAAAATCTATAAATTGGTAAAGCGTATAGACGCCACACAATAATAAAACAATGGAGGGGATCAAAGATCACGTTTCTATATCCTCCTATAATAGCTCGTGTTTTTGGCTTGCGCCTCAGCCTGAAAAGTGGGACTGGCTATTGAAAGTATATTGGTACCTTGATTTAAGAAATAATTATTCCTAGGTCCTTGAGTGTGTCGGAACCTCTTTTTACCTCTGGGAAAGCATGTAAGTCGCTTTATAGTGAAGCATAATTTTAAGTCGGGTTAAAACCCCATTTATAGGGATTGAGTTTTTCCTGCAAGATTTTAGTAATTGGGGATAGTTCTTTTCTTTGCACAGGTAGGTTTGGATATATCAGCAAAGACTCTAATGTGATGATATGGTGTGGGCAATGACTTCTTTTCCTTCATGAAGTGCATTATTTGGTCTTTGACATGGAGAAAATGGAGTTTAATCAAAACATCTCTGGGACGTCTGAAGGTAATGAGTTGGGTTTCTAAGACGGTTATATTGAGTCAATTGTGAGATCAATATCCGTCAAAGTAGGATTGCTTTTTTTCAGTTATACGCGTTTTACAAATTGGTAAGTTGGTCAGGTGTGATTGATTCCTCAATACCCCGCAATTTTAGATTCAGGCGCCTCTCCTTGTCTGCTAATCAGTAAGTTTGGATTGGCATGATTTGCATTTCCCCTCAAGAATTGAAGTGTTCTTTAGTGAGAGTCTCATGCTTAGCACTTAGAGCAGATAAGTCAGATTTAGTTGTGTCCACTTTTATGTGAGATCTGTGCTACTTTGATTTGTAGAAGATCAAATTTAACTCCAATCTTTGTTCAAATGAGTTGCTCTTTCTAACTCCTAGGGCATAAAGAATATCCTTGAAGAAGTCCTTATTGATGGGCCCTGTCCAGTCGATCCTTCAAAACGTGTCTGATGCCTGGGAAGAGGAATTCCCTCCTCGGCTCTGTTTGAGGGGACTGGTATTTGGGGTATTATCCGATTCAGAGAATCAGGAGAGTTTCTAGCATGTTGGTGCTTGATTTCTTATTGGTGGCTAAATCCTTCCTCTTTTGGGAAGGAGCCTGTGGTTCAACAAAGTTGGTTTCGTCCATGGAATTTGGGAAGGAGTGTGCTGATCACTGTAGAGTGTCTAGGAGATCTAGATCGGTGTTTGGCTTGAGCATGAGCAGACTTTGATAGGTAATCTGGATGAGCCAGGAGAAGCCATGTCCATAGTTTTTGTAATAATAGTATGTTTCAATACCGACTAGTGTGGGATGTAGCGGATATAATTTTATGAGGATATTTCCTGATATAATCCAATGTGTGGGTGTATAAGCTGGTCAATAAATTTGAATGGAGTAAGAATACTGGGGGGGGAGGGAGAGTCAGAGAAGGCTTATAATAGGATTATCACTGCAAGACCCTGCAGGTGGTGTGGAAGTAGTAGAAGCAGAGTTGCCAGAAGGGGACTGCGTGGGACAATTATGTCCCAGAGAGAATTCTCCTGGAAAAGTGGATCTAGTTTGTGTTTTTAGTAAATGGGAAAGATTCAGAGAAGTTTTTTGGAGTAGTGAGAATTTCTGCCCCGATAAATAATTAAAAGTGGGAATCTAGAGGGTCTGTGTCACAGGGAGAAATTGGTAGAGTTTCCACAAAATAAGTGTCACCAGAATTGAGGGTCAGGAAGATGCAGGAATCAAATAGGGGGTTTTTATGGTTGAGTAGAGAAGTCAAACAGAATTCAGATTCAAACCTCCATAAAGGAGGTGACAATAGAGATTTAACCTTGTTTTGATTTTATTGTATGATAAAACAAAGCTGTGATTGTAGTGTATATCACGATGTATTAGAAAATTAAAGCATATATAACAGTGTTTGAGGAAATGTGTAACTAATTAAGGTGTAAACCAGGAAGAGTAGAGTAGATATATCAATATTGGGTTTCAACGTAGAGATAGAAGAGTTACATAGTGGAGAAGACAGAGAGTGGGAAGTAGTAAGGATTTGATATCAGAAAGTCATGTAGAAGATTAGAAGTAGAGAAAATGTGAAAATAAGGTTAAAGCAGAAGACAAAGAGCAAAAGATAAGGAAATATCAGACAGAGGAGTATACCTACATGACCAGGAAGCGTCCAAGGGAGGCAGAGAAATAATTCGCAGTAACAGAGACTCAGATCCAGTAGTCCAGAGAAAAAGGTGGTTTCAATAGTAGAAGTAGAGAACAATCCCGTAATGTCGCTCGGACTTCAAAGTTGTCAAAGGTCCTTGTGCGGATGTCTCTGGGATATCTGAAGCTCAAAGTTTCAGAGCAGAAAGAAGCTTTAATAGTAGGTCCAGTAGATGGATTTGAGTCCAGGATGTCAGAGGAGGTAAAAGTAGAAAAGGTATGTCCCAAGGTTATATGGTGAAGATTTTTTTCCAGAGTCTTGCGGTGAGATTGTAAAAGTCCTGTGAATAAAGAATTAGTTCACAGAGTTGTTTGGTATGTCGAGATAATAGACAAGTAGCTGGATGTCACGGGTCCGCCAGCAAGGCGTAGCAAGTTTCCAGATGATGTATCGGGTCGCCGGAATCGTCCAGTCCTAAAGTATCAATGCATTAGGGAAAAGTTTTTTGAGTATCTTTTAAAAGAAAGGAAGGGCATACTATTTTTACCATGATTCTTACTTAGGTTCACCGCCATTAGTAACAGAGTATTAAACTTTGACTTCAGTTCGAAGCACAACGTAGATATTGGAAATCTTTGTTGTCTATGAGTAAATGCAATAGTTAAGAAGTTTTTCAGTATCTTTAAAAGAAAGCAACAACAAGCGATTTTTACCTTTATTCTTACTAGGCTCATGCCCTTAGTAACAGAATATTAAAACTTTGACTCAGTTCAAGCACAACGTAGATATTGGAAATCTTTTTTGTCTATGAGTCAATGCATTAGTAAGAAAGTTTTTGAGTATCGTTTTAAAAGAAAGCAAGGGCATGCTATTTTCACCATGATTCTTACTTAGGATCATGCACTTAGTAACAAGAATTTAAAACTTTCACTCAGTTCCAAGCACAACCGTAGATATTGGAAATCTTTTTGTCTATGAGTATCAAAGCATTAGGGAAAAAGTTTTTGAGTATATTTTAAAAGAAAGCAAGGCCAAGCATACTTAACCATGATTCTTACTAAGGATCATGCCCTTAGTAACAGTGTATTAAAACTGTGACTCAGTTCCATGCACAACCGTAGATATTTGGAAATCTTTTTGTCTATGAGTATCAAAGCATTAGGGAAAAAGTTTTTGAGTATATTTTAAAAGAAAGCAAGGGCATGCTATTTTCACCATGATTCTTACTTAGGTTCATGCCATTAGTAACAGAGTATTAAAACTTTGACTTAGTTCCAAGCACAACGTAGATATTGGAAATCTTTTTGTCTATGAGTATCAATGCATTAGGAAAACGGTTTTTTTAGTATATTTTAAAAGAAAGCAAGGCAAGCTACTTAATCCATGACTCTTACTAAGGCTCATGCCCTTAGTAAAGTGTATTAAAACTTTGACTCAGTTCCATGCACAACCGATAGATATTGGAAATCTTTTTGTTCTAAGATATCAAATGCATTAGGGAAAAAGTTTTTGAGATCTTTTAAAAGAAAGCAAGGGCATACTATTTTTACCATGATTCTTACTTAGGGTCATGCCCTTAGTAACAGAATATTAAAACTTTGACTCATTTCAAAGCACAACTGTAGATTTGGAAATCTTTTGTCAATGCATTAGGTAAGAAGTTTTTGAGTATCGTTTAAAAGAAAGCAAGGGCAAGCTATTTTCACCATGATTCTTACTTAGGTTCATGCCATTAGTAACAGAGTATTAAAACTTTTACTAGTTCCAAGCACAACTGTAGATATTGGAAATCTTTTTTGTCTATGAGTATCAATGCATTCGGGAAAATGTTTTTGAGTATCTTTTAAAAGAAAGCAAGGCCAAGCTACTTAATCAATGATTCTTACTAAGGCTCATGCCCTTAGTAACAGTGTATTAAAACTTTGACTCAGTTCCAGGCACAACCGTAGATATTGGAAATATTTTTGTCTAAGGTATCAATGCATTAGGGAAAAAGTTTTGAGTATCTTTTAAAAGAAAGCAAGGGCATGCTTTTTCACCATGATTCTTACTTAGGCTCATGCCTTAGTAACACAGTATTAAAACTTTGACTCAGTTCAAGAGCACAACTGTAGATATTGGGAATCTTTTTTGTCTATGAGTCATTGCATTTGGTAAGAATGTTTTTCAGTATCTTTTAAAAGAAAAACAAGAACAAGTATTTTTACCATGATTCTTACTTAGGCTCATGCCAATAGTAAGAGAGTATTAAAACTTTCACTCAGTTCCAAGCACAACCGTAGATATTCGAAATCTTTTTGTCTATGAGTATCAAAGCATTAGGAAAAAGTTTTGAGTATATTTAAAAGAAAGGGAAGGGCATTTCTATTTTCACCATGATTCTTTACTTAGGTTCATGCTCATTAGTAACAGAGTATTAAAACTTTGACTTAGTTCCAAGCACAACTGTAGATATTGGAAATCTTTCTGTCTATGAGTATCAATGCATTAGGGAAAACGTTTTTGAGTATCTTTTAAAAGAAAGCAAGGGCATACTATTTTTACCATGATTCTTTACTTAGGCTCATGCCTTAGTAACAGAATATTAAAACTTTGACTCATTTCCCAAAACACAACTGTAGATTTTGGAAATCTTTTTTGTTTTATGAGTCAATGCATTAGGTAAGAAGTTTTTGAGTTATCGTTTAAAAGAAAGCAAGGGCAAGCTATTTTCACCATGATTCTTACTTAGGTTCATGCCATTAGTAACAGAGTATTAAAACTTTTACTTAGTTCCAAGCACAACTGTAGATATTGGAAATCTTTTTGTCTATGAGTATCAATGCATTCGGAAATGTTTTGAGTATCTTTTAAAAGAAAGCAAGGCCAAGCTACTTAATCAATGATTCTTACTAAGGCTCATGCCTTAGTAACAGTGTATTAAACTTTGACTCAGTTCCAGGCACAACCGTAGATATTGGAAATTTTTTGTCTAAGAGTATCAATGCATTAGGGAAAAAGTTTTTGAGATCTTTAAAAGAAGCAAGGGCATGTATTTTCACCATGATTCTTACTTAGGCTCAATGCCTTTAGTAACAAGTATTAAAACTTTGACTCAGTTCAAAGCACAACTTGATATTGGGAATCTTTTTTGTCTATGAGTATTGATTAGGTAAGAAGTTTTTCAGTTCTTTTAATAAGAAGCAGTAAACAAGTGATTTTTACCATGATTCTTACTTAGGCTCATGCTATTATATGAGTATAAAACTTTACACTCAGTTCCAAGCACAACGTAATTTGAAATATTTTTGTCATGAGTATCAAAGCATTAGGGAAAAAGTTTTTGAGTATATTTTAAAAGAAAGCAAGGCAGCTATTTCACCATGATTCTTATTAGGTCTCATGCCATTGTAACAGAGTATTAAAACTTTGACTTTAGTTCAAGCACAATGTAGATATTGGAAAATCTTTTTGTTAGATATCAATCATAGGAAGAAAGTTTTTGAGTATTTTTTAAAGAAAGCAAGGCAAGCTACTTATCCATATTTTACTAGATCATGCCTTAGTAACATGTATTAAAACTTTGACTAGTTCAGCACAACCGTAGATATGGAAATCTTTTTGTCTAGAATATCAATAATGTAGGAAAAAGTTTTTGATATCTTTTAAAAGAAACAAGGCAAGCATACTATTTTTACCATATTCTTACTTAGGCTATTCTTAGTAACATATTAAAACTTGACCATATTAAAGCACAACTGTAGATATTGAAATCTTTTTTGTCTATTAGCATGCATTAGGTAAAGTTTTTTGAGTATCGCTTAAAAGAAAGCAAGGCTGCTATTTCACCATGTATTTTACTTAGGCTCATGCATTAGTAACAAGTATTAAAACTTTGACTTTCAAGCAAACTGTGATATTGAAATCTTTGTTATGATACATCATTCGGAAAAGTTTTTGAGTATTTAAAGAAAGCAGGCCAATACTTATTGATTCTTATGCTCATGCCCTTGTAACAGTTATTAAAACTTTGATCAGTTCCAGCACAACGATATTGGAAATTTTTTGTCTAAGATCAAAGCATTAGGGAAAAAGTTTTTGAGTATTTTTAAAAGAAAGCACTTTTACATGATTCTTATAGGTCATGCTTAGTAATATTAAAACTTCTCAGTTCAGCACAACGTAGTATTGAAATCTTTTGTCTAGTCAGCATTAGGAAAGTTTTTGAGTTTTTTAAAAGAAGCAAGGGCAGCTATTTACATGATTCTTATTAGGCTCATCATTAGTAAATATTAAACTTTGACTCATTAAAGCAAAGTAGATATGAAATCTTTTTGTTAGAGTCAGTTAGTAAGATTTTCATATCTTTAAAAGAACAAGAAGCATTTTCCCATATCTTATTAGGCTTGCAATATAAGAATATTAAACTTTATAGTTCACACAACTAGATATTAAATTTTTGTTATGGTATCAAACATTAGGAAAAGTTTTGAGTTATTTAAAAGAAACAAGGGCAGCTTTTACCATGATTCTTTGGTCATGCTTGTAAGGTATTAAACTTTGATGTTCAGCAAACTGTAATTGGAAATCTTTTGTTAAGTCAATGCTTGGAAAGTTTTGAGTATCTTAAAAGAAGCAAGGGCATATATTTTACCATGATCTTATAGGCTCACCTTAGTAAAGATATTAAACTTTGATATTAAGCACGTAGTTTGGAATCTTTGTTATGACAATGATTAGTAAGAAGTTTGAGTATCTTAAGAGCAGGAACACCATGATTCTTACTTAGGTTCATGCCATTAGTAACAGAGTATTAAAACTTTTACTTAGTTCCAAGCACAACTGTAGATATTGGAAATCTTTTTGTCTATGAGTATCAATGCATTCGGAAAATGTTTTTGAGTATCTTTTAAAAGAAAGCAAGGCCAAGCTACTTAATCAATGATTCTTACTAAGGCTCATGCCCTTAGTAACAGTGTATTAAAACTTTTGACTCAGTTCCAGGCACAACCGTAGATATTGGAAATATTTTTGTCTAAGAGTATCAATGCATTAGGGAAAAAGTTTTTGAGTATCTTTTAAAAGAAAGCAAGGGCATGCTATTTTCACCATGATTCTTACTTAGGCTCATGCCTTTAGTAACACAGTATTAAAACTTTGACTCAGTTCAAAGCACAACTGTAGATATTGGGAATCTTTTTTGTCTATGAGTCATTGCATTAGGTAAGAAGTTTTTCAGTATCTTTTAAAAGAAAGCAAGAACAATGATTTTTAACCATGATTCTTACTTAGGCTCATGCCAATAGTAAGAGAGTATTAAAACTTTCACTCAGTTCCAAGCACAACCGTAGATATTCGAAATCTTTTTGTCTATGAGTATCAAAGCATTAGGGAAAAAGTTTTTGAGTATATTTTAAAAAGAAAGCAAGGGCATGCTATTTTCACCATGATTTCTTACTTAGGTTCATGCCATTAGTAACAGGTATTAAAACTTTGACTTAGTTCCAAGCACAACTGTAGATATTGGAAATCTTTTTGTCTATAGATATCAATGCATTAGGGAAAAAGTTTTTGAGTATCTTTTAAAAGAAAGCAAGGCCAAGCTACTTAATCCATCATTCTTACTAAGACTCATGCCCTTAGTAACAGTGTATTAAAACTTTGACTCAGTTCCAGGCACAACCGTAGATATTGGATATCTTTTTGTCTAAAAGTATCAATGCATTTAGGAAAAAGTTTTTGAGTATCTTTTAAAAGAAAGCAAGGGCATACTATTTTTACCATGATTCTTACTTAGGCTCATGCCTTTAGTAACAGAATATTAAAACTTTGACTCATTTCAAAGCACAACTGTAGAATATTGAAAATCTTTTTTGTCTATGAGTCAATGCATTAGGTAGAAGTTTTTGAGTATCTTTAAAAGAAAGCAAGGGCAAGCTATTTTCACCATGATTCTTACTTAGGCTCATGCCATTAGTAACAGAGTATTAAAACTTTGACTTAGTTCCAAGCACAACTGTAGATATTGGAAATCTTTTTGTCTATGAGTAACAATGCATTCGGGAAAACGTTTTTGAGTATCTTTTAAAAGAAAGCAAGGCCAAGCTACTTAATCAATGATTCTTACTAAGGCTCATGCCTTAGTAACAGTGTATTAAAACTTTGACTCAGTTCCAGGCACAACGGTAGATATTGGAAATCTTTTTGTCTATGAGTATCAATGCATTAGGGAAAAAGTTTTTGAGTTTCTTTTAAAAGAAAGCAAGGGCATGCTATTTTCACCATGATTCTTACTTAGGCTCATGCCTTAGTAACACAGTATTAAAACTTTGACTCAGTTCAAAACACAACTGTAGATATTGGAAATCTTTTTTGTCTATGAGTACAATGCATTAGGTAAGAAGTTTTTCAGTATTCTTTTAAAAGAAAGCAAGGATAACGATTTTTACCATGATTCTTACTGAGGCTCATGCCTTAGTAACAGAGTATTAAAACTTTCACTCAGTTACCAAGCACAACCGTAATATTGGGAAAACTTTTTGTACTATGAGTATCAAAGCATTAGGAAAAAGTTTTGAGTATATTTTAAAAGAAAGCAAGGCAAGCTATTTTTACCATGATTCTTACTTAGGTTCATGCCCATTAGTAACAGAGTATTAAAACTTTGACTCAGTTCCAAAACACAACTGTAGATATTGGAAATCTTTTTGTCTATGAGTATCAATGCATTAGGGAAAAAGTTTTTGAGTATCTTTAAAAGAAAGCAAGGCATACTATTTTTACCATGATTCTTACTTAGGCTCATGCCCCTTAGTAACAGAATATTAAAACTTTGACTAGTTTCCAAAGCACAACTGTAGATTTTGGAAATCTTTTTTGTCTATGAGTTCAATGCATTAGGAAAAGTTTTTGAGTATCGTTTTAAAAGAAAGCAAGGCCAAGCTATTTTAACCATGATTCTTACTTAGGCTCATGCCATTAGTAACAGGTATTTAAAACTTTGACTTCAGTTCCAAGCACAACCGTAGATATTGGAAATCTTTTTGTCTAATGAGTATCAATGCATTAGGAAAAAGTTTTTGAGTATCTTTTAAAAGAAAGCAAGGCCAATGCTATTATCCATGATTCTTACTTAGGCTCATGCCTTAGTAACAGTGTATTAAAACTTTGACTCAGTTTCCAAAGCACAAACTGTAGATATTGGAAATCTTTTTGTCTAAATCAATGCATTAGGAAAAAGTTTTTGAGTATCTTTTAAAGAAAGGAAGGCATACTATTTTTACCATGATTCTTACTTAGGTTCATGCCATTAGTAACAGAGTATTAAAACTTTGACTCAGTTCGAAGCACAACTGTAGATATTGGAAATCTTTGTTGTCTATGAGTAAATGCAATAGGTAAGAAGTTTTTCAGTATCTTTTAAAAGAAAGCAACAACAAGCGATTTTTAACTTTATTCTTACTTAGGCTCATGCCCTTAGTAAAGATATTAAACTTTGACTAGTTCAAAAAAAAAACAAACGTAGATATTGGAAATCTTTTTTTTCTTGGTCAAAACATTAGGAAAATTTTTAGTATCTTTTTTAAAAAAAGCAAGGGAGCATTTTTTTCCATGATTCTTATTAGGTCATGCATTAGAAAGAAAATTAAAACTTTACTCAGTTCCCAAACAAACCGTAGATATTGGAAATCTTTTTGTCTAGAGTTTAAGCATTGGGAAAAGTTTTTGATATTTTTAAAAGAAAGCAAAGGCCCAAACTATTAACCCTGATTCTTACTGGTATGCCCCCTTAAAAAGGGATTAAAACTTACCAGTTCAGCACAACCCGGTTTTGGAAACTTTTTTGTCTTTGAGTTTAAAATTTGGGGAAAAATTTTTAGTAATTTTTTTAAAAAAAAGGGGCAACATTTTACCGATTTTACAGGTCATGCCCTTGTAACAGATATTAAAAATTTACTATTCCAAACACAACGTAATATTTAAACTTTTGTCTAGGATCAAGCATTGGGAAAATTTTTTTAAAATTTTTAAAAAAAAGCAAGGGGAAACTATTAACCATGATTTCTAAAGGTCAGCCTTGTAAAAAGGTTTAAAACTTTGACTGTTTTCCCCACAAGTAGATATTGGAAAATTTTTTTT
>JARQOC010002137.1:0-29494 GCA_033576535.1 Allobates femoralis
AGAGGTATATATAGCAGCAGCCCCAGAGGTATATATAGCAGCAGCCCCAGAGGTATATATAGCAGCAGCTCGCCCACCACGCCCATGAGTATACAGGCCCCCCCATCAGTATCCAGGGCCCCCCCCTTGCTCCAGAAACCTGTAAAGTAAGATTATACTTATCACTGTCCTGTTGCCGCTGTCCCGCCGCCGCCATCGCGCTCCTCATCCGTCTTCTTCTGGCTTCCTCCTCGGTGCACAGACAATGACGTCATTGCCTGCGCACACCAGAGGAGGAAACCGGAAGAAGACGGATGAAGCCAGACGAGCGCGATGGTGGCGGCGGGACAGTGGCGACAGGACAGTGATAAGTATAATCTTACTTTACAGGTTTGCGGAGCGATGGGGGGGGCCTGTATACTCATGGGAGGGGGGTCGCCTGTGTACTGATAGGGGTATGACTCGCATATAATTTTTTAAAAAAGCCTGAATTTCTATTTTTTTCACTGTTTGAGTCACAAAAAGAAGTCATAAAACGCGATCAACAAATCGAATATGCCTCAAAATGGTAAAAACTACAACTCTTCCCGCAAAAAATGAGGCATCCCACTGCTCCGTAGTCAGAAAAATAAAAGCGCTACGGGGCTGCGCATGCGGCGAGGCAAAATCCTCTCCATTATTTAAAAAAAAAAACGTTTTACTTTTTAAAAGTAGTAAAAAAAAAAAGTCATAAATTTTGTATGGGTGTGTCCGACCTGACCCGGAGAATAAAGGTGTTCTGTTACTTTTACCGCACGGGAAATTAACTAATAATAAAACTCAAAAAAATATTAACGTAATAAATTTTTTTTTTAGTTCTCCCTCTCCTAAAAATAAATAAAAGTTATACAAAACAGTATATGCACCCAAAGTGGTGCAAAGGAAAAATACAACTTGCTATGCAAAAAACAAGCCCCCCCCCACTTTGAAATGTGGCTTTTTTTTAAGGATTCAGATATTCGCTAGATCCGTTTAAGCAGCGGCGACTTCGGCGTGGGCGAATTGTGGGCAGCATCAGGACTTCATTGGCGATGTGTCGCGGCGGGGGAAGGGGGGCAGTGTGCTGCGATGATTGTGAAGAGGAGGGCCTGTAGGCATCACGGGGGACGATAATGACTCACTGACCGAACTTTTAGATCGTCCCAGTCACTCGCCACCTCCTCACTTCACTCTCTCTGTTGGTGTCCCCCCAATGCTCTGTCCTTGGACCCCTCCTCTTCTCCATCTACACCTCAGGACCATTGCTCAAACCGGATCTAACGAATATCTATCAGAATCCATCGAAAAAAACGGGCAATTTCAAAAGAGGGGGGCTAACCTGTACCCAACCCCCCAATTTAGACCCCAATATCTCGGGAACGAAAGGAGATCTAAGTTATTTTTGCTGATCAAACCGTATCTAACGAATATCTATCAGAATCCATCGAAAAACGGGCAATTTCAAAAGAGGGGGGGTAACCCTGTACCCAACCCCCCAACCTTAGACCCCCAATATCTCGTGAACGAAAGGAGATCTAACGTTAATTTTTGCTGATCAAACCGGATCTAACGAATATCTATCAGAATCCATCGAAAAATCGGGCAATTTCAAAAGAGGGGGGGGCTAACCGTTACCCCCCTACCCCCAATATCTCGGAACGAAAGGAGATCTAACGTTAATTTTTCGCTGATCAAACCGGATCTAACGAATATCTATCAGAATCCATCGAAAAAAACGGGCAATTTCAAAAGAAGGGGGGCTAGCTATGGGTTAGCCCCCCCCAATATCTTGGGAACGAAAGGAGATCTATCGTTAATTTTTGCTGATCAAACCGGATCTAATCGAATATCTATCAGAATCCATCGAAAAAACAGGGCAATTTCAAAAGAGGGGGGCTAACCCGTACCCAACCCCCCACCTTAGACCCCCAATATCTCGGGAACGAAAGGAGATCTATCGTTAATTTTTGCTGATCAAACCGGATCTAATGAATATCTATCAGAATCCATCGAAAAAACAGGGTAGCCCCCCCAATATCTCGGGAACGAAAGGAGATCTACGTTAATTTTGCTGATCAAACCGGATCTAACGAATATCTATTAGAATCCATCGAAAAACGGGCAATTTCAAAAGAAGGGGGCTACTATGGTAGCCCCCCCCAATATCTGGGAACGAAAGGAGATCTATCGTTAATTTTTGCTGATCAAACCGGATCTAACGAATATCTATCAGAATCCATCGAAAAAACAGGCAATTTCAAAAGAGGGGGGGCTAACCCGTACCCAACCCCCCACCTTAGACCCCCAATATCTCGGAACGAAAGGAGATCTACGTTAATTTTTGCTGATCAAACCGGATCTAACGAATATCTATCAGAATCCATCGAAAAAACGGCAATTTCAAAAGAGGGGGGGCTAACCCGTACCCAACCCCCCACCTTAGACCCCCAATATCTCGGGAACGAAAGGAGATCTAACGTTAATTTTGCTGATCAAACCGGATCTAACGAATATCTATTAGAATCCATCGAAAAAATCGGCAATTTCAAAAAGAGGGGGGCTACCTACCGGTACGCCCACCCCCAATATCTCGTGAACGAAAGGAGATCTAACGTTAATTTTCGCTGATCAAACCGGATCTAACGAATATCTATTAGAATCCATCGAAAAAAACTGGCAATTTCAAAAGAGGGGGGGCTAGCTACGGGTTAGCCCCCCCCAATATCTCGGGAACGAAAGGAGATCTAACGTTAATTTTCGCTGATCAAACCGGATCTAATGAATATCTATTAGAATCCATCGAAAAAACGGGCAATTTCAAAAGAGGGGGGGCTAGCTACGGGTTAGCCCCCCCCAATATCTCGGGAACGAAAGGAGATCTAACGTTAATTTTTGCTGATCAAACCGGATCTAATGAATATCTATCAGAATCCATCGAAAAAAACAGGCAATTTCAAAAGAGGGGGGGCTAACCCGTACCACCCCCCACCTTAGACCCCCCAATATCTCGGGAACGAAAGGAGATCTATCGTTAATTTTTGCTGATCAAACCGGATCTAATGAATATCTATCAGAATCCATCGAAAAAACAGGCAATTTCAAAAGAGGGGGGGCTAACCCGTACCCAACCCCCCACCTTAGACCCCCAATATCTCGGGAACGAAAGGAGATCTATCGTTAATTTTTGCTGATCAAACCGGATCTAACGAATATCTATCAGAATCCATCGAAAAAAACGAGCAATTTCAAAAGAGGGGGGGCTAACCCGTACCCAACCCCCCACCTTAGACCCCCGATATCTCGGGAACGAAAGGAGATCTAACGTTAATTTTTGCTGATCAAACCGGATCTAACGAATATCTATCAGAATCCATCGAAAAAATCGGCAATTTCAAAAGAGGGGGGGCTAACCCGTACCCAACCCCCCACCTTGAGACCCCCAATATCTCGGGAACGAAAGGAGATCTAACGTTAATTTTCGCTGATCAAACCGGATCTAACGAATATCTATAGAATCCATCGAAAAAACTGGCAATTTCAAAAGAGGGGGGGCTAGCTACGGGTTAGCCCCCCAATATCTCGTGAACGAAAGGAGATCTAACGTTAATTTTCGCTGATCAAACCGGATCTAACGAATATCTATTAGAATCCATCGAAAAAACTGGCAATTTCAAAAGAGGGGGGGCTAGCTACGGGTTAGCCCCCCCCAATATCTCGGGAACGAAAGGAGATCTAACGTTAATTTTTGCTGATCAAACCGGATCTAACGAATATCTATTAGAATCCATCGAAAAAACGGGCAATTTCAAAAGAGGGGGGGCTAGCTACGGGTTAGCCCCCCCCAATATCTCGGGAACGAAAGGAGATCTAACGTTAATTTTTGCTGATCAAACCGGATCTAACGAATATCTATCAGAATCCATCGAAAAAAACGGGCAATTTCAAAAGAGGGGGGGCTAACCCGTACCCAACCCCCCACCTTAGACCCCAATATCTCAGGAACGAAAGGAGATCTATCGTTAATTTTTGCTGATCAAACCGGATCTAATGAATATCTATCAGAATCCATCGAAAAAACAGGCAATTTCAAAAGAGGGGGGCTAACCCGTACAACCCCCCACCTTAGACCCCCAATATCTGGGAACGAAAGGAGATCTATCGTTAATTTTTGCTGATCAAACCGGATCTAACGAATATCTATCAGAATCCATCGAAAAAACGAGCAATTTCAAAAGAGGGGGGCTAACCCGTACCCAACCCCCCACCTTAGACCCCCGATATCTCGGGAACGAAAGGAGATCTAACGTTAATTTTTGCTGATCAAACCGGATCTAACGAATATCTATCAGAATCCATCGAAAAAATCGGGCAATTTCAAAAGAGGGGGGGCTAACCCGTACCCAACCCCCCACCTGAGACCCCCAATATCTCGGGGAACGAAAGGAGATCTAACGTTAATTTTCGCTGATCAAACCGGATCTAACGAATATCTATTAGAATCCATCGAAAAAATGGCAATTTTCAAAAGAGAGGGGGGCTAGCTACGTCGGTACCCCCACCCCCAATATCTCGGGAACGAAAGGAGATCTAACGTTAATTTTCGCTGATCAAACCGGATCTAACGAATATCTATTAGAATCCATCGAAAAAACTGGCAATTTCAAAAGAGGGGGGGCTAGCTACGGGTTAGCCCCCCCCAATATCTCGGGAACGAAAGGAGATCTAACGTTAATTTTTGCTGATCAAACCGGATCTAACGAATATCTATTAGAATCCATCGAAAAAAACGGGCAATTTCAAAAGAGGGGGGGCTAGCTACGGGTTAGCCCCCCTGAAAAAGATCCTAAATATCTCATTTTGTAGAGGAGATCTAACGTTAGTTTTGGTTGATCAAACCGGATCTAACAAAGATCTAACGAATGGAAACATTTTATACCCAAATTCTCTATAAGGGGGGGCTAACCCGGGCTAGGTGCAGGACATGCCATGCTGGGCAGGGGACTCAGCCTGGGAACACAGAAGGCCTGTCTGTGTATGAGGACGCACGTGAATGAAGACATGTGCTCAATGTTTATATGGGTTTGACTGGAAGGGAGAAGCCCTCCAGTCTGTAGCTAGGATTTCGTCCTGTTTAGTTAGAGCCGGACAGGCAAGGATTTATTTTGTTGCTGTTTTATTTGCTTTCTGTGTTGCTATCACCTGAATAAATCGGACCCAGTGCCGTTTGCATCTGAATCTCTGATGTTGGACTGAGTGACTCCCAAAAGCTACGGGCCCTTCGGTCCCAGTAAAGGCGATCCCTGAGCGTGTTACCACACGGTATACAGAGGAATAAAGTGACGTGCATAAAAAGCAATAGAAGAAAACAATAATGCTGTTCATGTGGCGCCCCGCCAATGCAGGCATCACAGAGGGGTACTGCACCCGTAAAAGAGGTGCAGATGCTCCAGCTGCAGGTGGACCCTAGGATGGTGAGTGGGACCCATTCCCAGCACTCCCACATTAGTACAGGCTGGGAGGTTACCCGGGAGGGAATAAATTCGCCTCTAGGGGGAACAAGGAGGCCTTTTGCTCCCAAGTCTTTGCTGCTATGTCTCTCGTCTGAGGAACCAGGAGGAGAGATGGAAGAAGAAGAGAAGGTTTAAGGAGAATGTGAAAGGAGCTTTCCAGAAGAGCATCCGGTCTGGGAAAGAGGAGCCAGCAAGATAGGTTCTCCCAGACAGCTTACCGGGCACCGGAGCCCGCAGACTGCTGGAGCTATATGCACGGCAGAGAATCCGGATTCCCATGGAGTCTTCAAGTCTCATGGACACCAGAGCAGCCTACAAGAAGGGCACCAGGCAACGTCAAGGGAACAAGCAGCCAGCCAGTAGAGAGTTACCCGACGACAGCGAGGGTGAGAGAGGACAGGAGGTCAGGCTGGATTCTAAATCAACCAGGCTTCACACCAAACTTGAAAGCAGAGAAGAACGGCACACCAAGAGTTCCACCATACCACCTAGGATCCACTTGCAGCCACCCGTTAAGCTACCTGTTCTTGTAATATCTAAGTGCTGAACTGTGAATTGTAACTGCAACTGCTACAACTAACAGTAAAGTACCCGGAGGAAAAGTCACTTTGCCTCTGCCTGTGTTTCCTTTTGCATGAACTTGTTCCCTTTTCAGGAACGCTGCCTCGGAGGTCCAGCCCTACCTGTGGAGGACTTTGCTAACTAGCCGTGATACCATCTACCTCCGGCGGACTGTGGCGGCGCTGGTGACTCCTCACCAGAAACTACAGGTGACGTCACGACAACTTGTAAATATAATCCCCTGTAAATATACCCTTTTTCAAAGAAATCCCCCAGGACACGGGATCAGGCGCGGCCACCACTCCCCGTGACACAGGAGCGTTAACCCCTTGGAGCCTGATACCCGAGTACCCAAAGCCTGGGGCTCGACATTCATAGTAGTCTTAGCGATCAGAAAAACAAAAATCATCAGGTCGGCCTGATGAAGTGATCTTGAGATTTCAAGGATCGCGAAACGTATGTCGGGGTCCAGATATCTGGGGGGCCATTCCCCTGCTGTGTGAACAGGGGATCCATCAGTCCTTGCTTACACTATGGGTATGAATTATGTATGATTTTTGTTTTTCTTTGTTTTGTTTCTTATGGCTTCTTTGAGGATAACTTCAATGGGAGTTAAAGAAACAGCACAGTCTACTTGGTAGTTCCAGAGTCTCATCCTCTTGTTCAAAGCAGAGACAGATTTTCGATGCAAATAACATTATATTATTATTATTATTATTATTATTATTATTATTACACTGTGTTCCAAATTATTATGCAAATGTTCTTTTCTTCTGATTTTCCTAAATGGTCAGTGCAAATGACGATCAGTGTAATAAAAGTCATCACCCGTTAGAGTATACATCAAATTTTATTGAAGAAACCTCCCAATGATAACAGTATAATCTTCAAAATTAAAAAAAAAACTCTAAATGCACTGTTCCAAATTATTAGGCACAGTAGAGTTTCTAAACATTTGATATTTTTGAAAGAATTGAAAATGCTCTTTTGTAGAATTTGCAGCATTAACAGGTCACGTTCACTGAAATAAAAAGCTATTTAACTCCAAAACATCCTAACAGGCCAAGTTACATGTTACCATAGGAACCCTACTTTGATATCACCTTCACAATTCTAGCATCCATTGATATTATGAGTTTCTGGAGAGTTTCTGCTTGTATTTCTTTGCATGATGTCAGAATAGCCTCCCAGAGCTGCTGTTTTGATGTGAACTGCCTCCCACCCTCATAGATCTTTTGCTTGATTATACTCCTAAGGGCCTCTATAGGGTTGAGGTCAGGGGAAGATGGTGGCCACACCATGAGTGTATCTCCTTTTATGCCCATAGCAGCCAATGGCACAGAGGTATTCTTTGTAGCATGAGATGGTGCATTGACATGCATGAGGATGATTTTGCTCCTAAAGGCACGTTTTTGCTTTTTGTACCATGGAAGAAAGTTCTCAGTTGGAAACTCTATATACATTGCAGAGGTCATTTTCACACCTTCAGGAACCTTAAAGGGGTCTACCAGCTGTTTCCCAATGATTCCAGCCTAAAACATGACTCCTCCACCTCCTTGCTGATGTCGCAGCCTTGTTGGGACATGGTGGCATCCACCAACCATCCACTACTCTATTCATCTGGACCATCCAGGGTTGCTCGGCACTCATCAGTAAACAAGACTGTTTGAAAATTAGTCTTCATGTATATTTGGACCCACTGCAACTGTTTCTGCTTGTGAGCACTGTTTAGGGGTGGCCGAATAGTAGGTTTATGCACCACAGCAAGCCTTTGAAGGATCCTACACCTTGAGATTCGAGGGACTCCAGAGGCACCATCAGCTTCAAATATCTGTTTGTTGGTTTGTAAGGCCTTTTTAGCAGCTGCTCTCTTAATCTGATGAACTTGCCTGGCAGAAACCTTCCTCATTCTGCCTTTATCTGCACGAACACATCTGTGCTCAGAATCAGCCACACCTCTCTTTACAGTATGATGATCACGCTTAAGTTTTCGTGCAATATCAAATGTTTTCATCCCTTGTCCAAGGCATTGTTCTATTTGTTGCTTTTCGGCAGCAGAGACATCCTTTTTCTTTCCCATGTTACTTTAAGGCGGCCGTCACACGTATCTATATCTTGAGTGATATTGTTAGCGATCACGTGCATGCGCGATCGCTTACAATATCGTTCACATCGCTGGTGAGATGTCACACAGACAGACTCACTAGCGATGTGAACCAGCGAGATCGCTGGTAACTATGGTACACATCGGGTTACTAGGCGCCGCGCGGCGCTTAGTAACCCAACGTTTACCATAGATACCATCTCCCAGCATAGGCTCTGCCGCTGGGAGATCGTTCATCGTGGTGTCACACACCACGATGAAGCAGATTGAACAAGCGTTTGTCGCTTGATATGAGCTCCGGCTCACAAATCTGCGATCTAGCGATCAAGCGATTTTTACATTGTAAAATCGCTTGATTGCACGCAGCGATGCACAAACGATATCGCTTAAGCAATCAAAAAGCAAATCGCTTAAGCGATATCGTGCAGGACATTGAAGCGTGTGACGGCCGCCGAAAACTGTGCCCTGCGTAATATTGGCATTGTTCACACACATGCGTTTTTTTGCCCATCTCTGCGTTTTTTGGACTGTTAAAAAAAACACAGGTGTGTTAACGCAGGGTACATTTGAGTGTACATGCGTTTTTCACCTGCACTTGCGTTTTTTTTCCCCCAGTCCAAAAAACGCTGCATGCAGCGTTTTTTGGGTGCTGGAAAAAAACGCAGGTGTGGTTTCCCAAAAACGCATGCGTTTTTTTAACATGGGCCCCTATGGGAAACGCATGCGTTTTTAAATGGCACATTTATGCACCCTGCGTCAACGCTTGCGTTTTTGCCTGCGTTTTTGAGGAAAAAATGACAAAGTCCAAAAAGGCTGTATTTCCTTTCAGACACAGAAGAGACATTTTTTAGCACTCCTAAAAAAACGCATGTGGTTTTAGGAGTGCTAAAAAAAACGCAAATTGTGTGTGAACAATGCCATTGTTGAACACCCAGTTTTCCTTTTATTGGGCTCACCTGCCAAACTAATTATCACAGATATCTGAGATTGATTTCAATGATCCAACGAACCCTAAAGGTACCTTTACACGCCGCCACTGTGGCTAGCAACAGGAATCCACCGCACGTGCACGCGCACGTTTTTAATGGTGGATACCGATCACTGATGCCGCATATAGACGCCGCCATTGCGTTGTCAACTGAAGGTATCTTTGTTCCCCGGAAGTTCCGACAGATTCTGCGGCTTACTACCTGTTAAATGCCTTCCCTGCTTTACACGCCGCTACCACAAAGGAATATGGGCGTACATCTTTCGCGCCGCAAGTACATAGGCGTGACAGAGTTGTGTATTCTGTGACGCTAGTACGCTGATTGGACAACGCAATAGCATCATGATTGGCCAGCCTGCGCAGGAAGGCTGGCTAATACATGACGCCATTGCAATTGTGTAGTGTGAATGGTCAGCTCTTTAAATATGGCGCTGATGGGGCGTGGTATCCATGACGCTGTGGCACACCCCTGTGAAATCACTAGGCGACGCAACATCCATGCATGTGCCCCGTTTAGACGCCACTACCATGGCAATTGTACCTTTCTGTTGCCTTCGGTTTTTGAGCACGGCTCAGCAACAGGCATCTGAGTCAACTGCAGGACACCGGCAGGAATTTCCCTATTTACACGCCGCCATTTCGTAGCAATTTCATGGCAACAGGCACAAATATCCCCAATGCCAGGCAGTTGCTACCTTTCAGTGGTGGCGTGTAAAGGGGCCTTTAGACACAATACCATCAATGGCTTTCATTGATAAAAAAATAAAACCCTATGACACTTAAAACCAATTTGCATAATAATTTGGAATACAGTGTATTAGTGATATTCATGGCATATCTAAAGTATTTGTAATAAATGCATTACTTTCCACTTCAATGTACCAATTCTGCTTTCAACCCATTGGGAAACTAAAAGTCCTTTTCATGTTATAGAAAGACTATGCATGTAGTTCTATCCATCTTAGTTTTTTGTTGTTTTTTTTTTGAATACCGTACTCCATTAAAAATTATTAAAGGGGTTATACTCTTATTGTCCTATGATTGGGATATATCCCCAATATCGGTTTGGTGGGGATCTGACACCCAGCACAACACATATAAGCAGTGTAAGGACTCAGAATGGCATAGCATTGTGCACTGTGTAATGACTGTACACTGTTAACATATGGCTGCTGCCAAAACTAAGAACAGCTGATCAGCAGGGTGCTGGGTGTCAAAGCATCGTTGATCCTAAGGACAGGACATCCTTAATGGTATATTTGGATCCTAAAAAAGGACACACAATGCACTATTTGTTCTTGTCCATCATGGATTCCCACTCCTTTTTTACCTAACATACTAAATAAATCTGTTGCGCCCAATCGGGTAAGTCGCCACCAGAGGTACTGCATTCCCGCAGTTAGAGAGTGTAGTGCCCCTGTTTTCCAGGTTTGGGATGGTGTGGCTGAGCCTAAAAGAAACACAAACAGTACACAAACATGTAGACCCTGGGACAATGGGAGGACCATGAGGGAGGGCCTAGGTCACTAAAGGGGGACAGGAAAGTGGCCAGTAAGCTTAACCTCTCCAAGGAAAGTGAATACTGGCACACAAATCCAGTATATATGAACTTTATTTAGCAAAAACTCAAAACATTCAAAAGCATCTTAAGGCATGTGCCCTGTCAGACGCGTTTCAGTAAAAACCTTCTTCAGTGACAAAATTTAGTAAAAATGGCACACAATATATGTGAACATTGACAAACACCTGTGAGAATTGCAAATTGATTCCATATGGAATTCACTTATTAAGCCATCAATGGAAATTGCATTACATAGGACTGCTCTAACAAAGGAGACTGGTATTCAAAAAATAAATAAATAAATGAAAAAGTAGGGAGAGGCTGCTTGCATCAGATGTTACTAAAAATGAATAATCAAAAAAAGGAGGAGGAGAAAAAGGAATTACAAGTATACCTTCTTGTAAATCTTATCATAATGTCAAGATCCTATTTTCCACATAATACCCAGATTTTACCTTAGTGCATATCATCATAGAAAAACCCAGAAATACGGCATATAATCAATATAGCTGAATAGCATCAAAATAACCATGTGATATGCACCCTGAGTTCCCCATCGAGATAAAAAGCAGCATATGAAAAATGCTAGAAGACAGGCATCCGAAAGGGATGAATAAGGAGAAATGGGAATAAGGGAAGGCTGAAATAATGAATGGATAATTGTCATGTTACCAGAAAGGAAAGAATAAACACATAAAAGCGCACACAAGGCTTATAAGAGTGTATGCCCGCTCCAAGGGGAGAATCAAGGAAAAGAGAATAAAATAAGAAACATAAAGCAAGATGAGAACAGCTGATAGGTTTGCTAAACAATAAAGTAGACACTGGTATATGTGAATGAAGTTATTCTCTGAACATGTCATTAATCATGATGCTACACTGAGTCACATAAAATTAATAGAAATACATTAGATCGTTCCTGTAATTCAGACCCCCAGGAAATCTCAGAATCCAGTAACTTTCTCTATTGAACAGGTCACGGTTCGATTTCCCCAGTGCACCGATGGTTTTACCTGTTCTAAGCGTTAACAACTAGGCTACCTGTTCTGCCATTGTGGACCTCTAAAAAATGTTTAGAGAGACCTGATATAGATCCACCATGGCCATAGAAGAAGGGTCTGCCCCCGTGATGTGTTCAGAGATACGTTCTCTTAAGTGGGCGGCTGGTACAGCCCACATAGTCCACATTGCACGCCATGCATGTCGCCATATAGACCACATATGAGCTAGAGCAGTTGATGTATGTCTTTATTTTAAAAGTCTCTCCGCTGACTCTATCTCTGAAAGAGTTCTCTTTAGCCATGTATCTACAAAGATTACATCAGACTGGTTCACATTTGAAGTTCCCTGTGAACCGCAGCCATGAGGGTTTGTATCTACATCTGTCGGATCTAAACATGCTGGGTGAAATGAAACTAGCCAAGTCCCTACCCTTACGAGAAACACATCTGTAGCCACCTTTAAGAATGCTACATAAAGAATGATCCTAATAAAGCATAGGAACATATTTGTGTAATATGTTCACTATGCCAGTGTAATCCAAGGTAATAGGCTGTTCATTATAGGGCAGATTGGTACATGATCCAAGTCTCCCATGATCCCCAGATGTTGATTTACAGTTCAACAAATCCTCCCTATTCTTACGATAAACAATAGATTTGGCTCGTGTAATCATCCAGCGTTTGTACCCCCTGGCCTGTAAACGGTTTTCAATGTCTCTGCTCTGCTCATTATAATCAGTGGGCAGAGAACACATTCTCTTAGCCCTGGTGAATTCACCTACCGGAAAACTCTTGATAGTATGTGTGGGATGGCAACTCACTGCATGTAGCAAAGAGTTGCCAGACACAGGTTTACTATAGAGCTTGGTTAAGATGTCACCAGAGACAGGATCTCCAAAGAGTTCACAGTCCAAATAGTTGGCCCGATTGCCAAGATCCTGCAAGGTAAATCTAATGTTCATATCATTATCATTGCAGTACGCGACAAAAGCTGTGACATTGGTGTCAGGAGACACATCGAAAGACCCATCCCAAATAAGGACGAAATCGTCGATGTATCTCCCGTACCACCTTGGGGCTCGCAGAAAAGGGTTGTTAGAACTGAATAGGATCTCTTTCTCCCACACAGACATGTACAGGTTGGCCAATGAAGGGGAAAATTTCGCCCCCGTTGGACAGACGCACGTGTGGAGGAAGAAAGAGTCCTCAAACCTAAAAAAGTTGTTTTTCAATAGAAAATCCACAGCCATGAGGATAAACCTTATTTCATTGAGAGAATAAGATGTTTTCCTTAAAATGATCGACATGGCTTCCATAGCCAATTTGTGCGGAATGCTGGAATACAAGGACATCACATCCATAGTGATCCACTTGCCCAGTGGTCTCCACCTCCAATCCTTCAATGCATGTAATAAATGTTTGGTGTCTAGGACATAGCCGGGTAAATTCAAAACTAAAGGTTGCAGTCTTCGATCTACCCACTCAGATAGTTGTTCATTCAATGAACCAATGCCTGACACAATAGGTCTGAGTGGGGGAGGAAAACACCCTTTGTGGGTCTTAGGTAACGCATGGAAAATTGGGCATGTGGCGTACTGGACAAATAGATGTTTATACTCTCTATCATTTATTACGCCCAAGGCTAGACCCTCATTCAAAAGAGTTCTCAAATCCTCCTGGACCTTGGCAGTGGGGTCAGATTTCAAAACCAAATATGTGTTTCTGTCCTCCAGAATTTTTATTACCTCCCTTCGATAAAGTAAAGTGTCCAAAACAACAATCGAACCTCCCTTATCAGAATTTTTTATAATGATACTAGATGGTGGCCCGATTCTAAAGAATCGGGTAGTCTAGAATCCATATATAGTTTTATTTACTAATAGATGGTGGCCCAATTCTAACACATCGAGTATTCTAGAATATGTATGTAGTTTATTTATGAAGATTTAAGAATAATGCAATGAATACACAGGTTTTTCGGGATAAAATATATACATTATCATTTAAATCTTGAGGCAATATCACTGATTGGTCGCAGCCGGCCATGACCAGTCAGCGAAGACTGCTTAAATCCCACGCCAATATCGCTGATTGTTTGCTTCTGCCCATTTGAGATGTGGTGGGGACCGCCCCTTTAAGAAGTGGTTGGGGTCCACTCCTTTAAGACATGGTTATGGACAGCCCCTTTAAGAAGTTATTGGGGACTGTTCCTTTAACACGTGGTTGGGGTCCGCCCCTTTAAGAAGTGGTTGGGGTCCGCCCCTTTAAGAAGTGGTTGGGGTCCGCCCCTTTAAGAAGTGGTTGGGGTCCACCCCTTTAAGAAGTGGTTGGGGTCCGCCCCTTTAAGAAGTGGTTGGGGTCCGCCCCTTTAAGAAGTATTTGGGGTCCGCCCCTTTAAGAAGTGGTTGGGGATCCGCCCCTTTAAGAAGTGGTTGGGGTTCTGCCCCTTGAAGAGGTGGTCGGGGTTCCACCCCTTTAAGAGGTGGTTGGGGTCCGCCCCTTTAAGAAGTGGTTGGGGTCCGCCCCTTTAAGAAGTGGTTGGGGTCCGCTCCTTTAAGAACTGGTTGGGGATGGCCCCTTTTATTTATCTCCGGACATTTATCTCCGGACAAAGCCACGGAGGAAGTTGTGTTGTGACAGGAAGTAGAATTCTAGGCAATTATATAGTAGATAGATTTATATAGTAGATTGGGATTTGACTGTAAATCTTTCAAAGCCATTTTATGGGATACAGATAGATTATCCTTAACCTCTACTGTGGGTAAAATCCTAGAGGGTTTTCTAAGAGATGCTATACTGGAGTATCTGAAGAAAAATAACCTCATGACCCAATATCAACATGGGTTTACGAGGGACCGTTCCTGTCAAACTAATCTGATAAGCGTCTATGAAGAAGTAAGTTCTGGACTGGACCAAAGAAATGCAGTGGACATGGTGTATATGGACTTTTCATAAGCTTCTGATATGGTGCCACACAAAAGTTTGATACATAAAATGAGGGCAATGGGGATAGGGGAAAATATGTGTAAGTGGATTAAGAACTGGCTTAGTGATAGGAAACAAAGGGTAGTTATTAATGGAGCACACTCAGAATGGGTCACAGTTAACAGTGGGGTACCACAGGGGTCAGTATTGGGCCCACTTCTTTTTAACATATTTATTAATGACCTTGTAGGGGGCATATAGAGTAGAATCTCAATATTTGCAGATGTCACTAAACTCTGCAGGGTAATCAATACAGAGGAGCACAATTTTATATTACAGGAGGATTTATGTAAACTAGAAGCTTGGGCTGATAAATGGCAAATGAGCTTTAATGGGGATAAATGTAAAGTCATGCACTTGGGCAGAGGAAATAAAATGTATAATTATGTGCTTAATTGTAAAACACTGGGCAAAACTGTCACTGAAAAAGACCTGGGTGTATGGGTAGATGACAAACTCACATTTAGTGGCCAGTGTCAGGCAGCTGCTGCAAAGGCAAATAAAATAATGGGATGTATTAAAAGAGGCATAGATGCTCATGAGGAGAACATAATTTTACCTCTATACAAGTCACTAATGTGACCACACTTAGAATACTGTGTACAAGTCTGGTTTCCGGTGCATAAGAAAGACATAGCTGAACTAGAGCGGGTGCAGAGAAGAGCGACAAAAGTCATTAGAGGACTAAGGGGTCTGCAATACCAAGACAGGTTATTAACTTGGGGTTATTTAGCTTGGAAAAACGAAGGCTTAGGGGTGATCTTATAATAATGTATAAATATATGAGGGGACAGTACAGAGACCTTTCTAATGATCTCTTTACTCTTAGGCTTGAGACTGGGACAAGGGGGTATCTACTCTACATCTGGAGGAAAGAAGGTTTAATCATAATCACAGACGTGGATTCTTTACTGTAAGAGCAGTGAGACTATGGAACTCTCTGCCACATGATGTTGTAATGAGTGAGTCACTACTAACATTTAAGAAGGGCCTGGATGCCTTTCTTAAAAACTATAATATTACCAGTTATACATACTAGATTCTTTGATAGGGCGTTGATCCAGGGAATTAGTCTGATTGCCATATGTGGAGTCAGGAAGGATTTTTTTTTTCCCTAATGTGGACCTTAGTGTTGCCACATGTTTATTTTTTTGCCTTCCTCTGGATCAATATGTTAGGCTATGGGTTGAACTAGATGGACTGAAGGTCTTCCTTCAACCTTAAAAACTATGTTACTATGTAGTACGTGGTGGAGGAAGCAGCAACAGGAGGGTACAGAGTCGGTGTAGTGCAGCTGCCGGGGCTTGGAGCATGACCACGGTCGCCCCAGGCGGGAGAGACCAGAAGGGTGGAAGGAGAGAAGAGCCCTAGGGGTGCGGAAGAGACACCGATCCCCTGTACGCTCGAATCTGAGGAGACAGAGGGGCTGGTGGACAGCACAGGGACGCGGCCCTGAACACGATGCAAATGCTGCACGCCCGAACCGTTGAACCGGAGGCCTCAGACTTCTAATGGGAGCTGTGTCCAAACTCCCGACACAACTTGGGGAAGGTAGCCAAACTAGAGGCAGTGCCCGGGAGAGGAACCTATTGGCGCCCGGGACACAAATGCACCCGTTACCATTAATACTTGAGCTCTGTGCTGTGGAGAGCATTGCGAGCCTGTGGGGGCAGAGCAACGACTTGCTCGCCTCAGAAGAGAACTATCCCTTATAGCGTTGAGAGAGAGAACGTAGACCCACCAGAGACAGAACACCCAGTAAGTGTCGAGCCCTAGGCCCAGGGATACTCGGGTATCAGGCTCAGAGGGGTTCACGGGGATGTCACTGGTAGCGGTGCCTGAGCCCATGGCCTGGGTGACACTTCAAAGAGGGGTTATGTACAAGGGAAAAGAGTTGTTGTCTCGTGACTCCACCTGTAGTACCTGGTGATGGGTCACCAGCGCCGCCACAATCCTCCGGAGGGCGATGGTATTGCGGCAAGGATGGCAAAGCTCCCTACAGGTGGAGCTGGTCCTCCGGGCAGCGTTGCTGTAAGCAAAAGGTTGAGTTTTGGTAGCACAAAGACACGGAAGCAAAGTCACTCTCCCAGGTACTTTACTGTAAACTAAGTTCATCAGCATACAAGTCCACAGTTCATCAGAATAATGGTATACAGACAGGTAGCTCTACGGGTGACTGCAAGTGAATGTCATGCGGTATGGAGGTACCCGCAGTATGCCTTCGTTAACGAACCTACGTCCTTTCTTACCCACCTAGAATTAGTCCAGACCCATTTAGTCCTTGAAGGGGCTTTAGGGGCTCCCCTACCTCTCAGCAAGGAAGTAGGTGGACCGCTCCATGTGGCAGGGTGCTGTGGCGATAAATGGACCACAACAGCCGGTTGAAGATCCAGAGGTGGACTCTGACCGTGTCCTCGGTTCCGGCGTTCCCATGTTTGGACTGGGGAATTCCCTGGAGTATGGCTGCTCCCCGCTGAGATTCCCCCTTTCTCTCTAGGGCCCAGACTCCCTCGTCAGGCACCCTCTTCCAGGATCCCCTCAGGACCCTCTCCCTTTCTCAGGACCAGTGTGGAGCTGTCCTGTCCGACCTTCCACCTCGCTCCACACCTCTCCTCCTTCTCTTCTTTTACTACTCCCCCTAGAGGTGACTATATCCCTCTCAGGAGTAACCTTCCACCACTACTTAGTGTAGGAGTGCAGGAATGGGTCCCTCCCAAAAGCCTAACATTCACTTGCAGTTGGGGAAAATTACACTGCTTTTATGAGTGTAATACCCCGGTGTGATGCCTGACCATCGGGAGCGCCACATAAGAGATACAGAAGGCACCAAATGAGGCTCAGTAACACCAACCTGGTCCTGGAGACAATGCTGAACTAGAGCCTGGCAAGAGACGTACCCGACGGCCATGTTGAAACACCAAGTAAAAGTAACGGAAGTGCAGCTGTGGTGTGTGGGTGACATTCTTGAACAGCGACCACCGTCCGCAGAGACGGCATGAAACACCGGGGTACCGACGTTCCACTGAACATCTGCCAAGGTACAGACTTACTCCTCTATCCCGAAGCCCTGGGGGGAGCAAAACCATCCAAGCTGCTGGTCACAGTCCATAGAGGTTCTCAAGCAGCGGCGGCCACCCTGGCCACATACCGCAGGTGGCGTCACGAATACCCCCTTATCCCCTCAGACTTTCCCTGTCATCATTCCCCATTTATTTTAAATGACACCGCCAGGGTCACAGGACCGGGTCTCGGCCCCCATCTGTCCCCATGAAAAGAAACAAAAGGAGGTGGACAAGGACGAGTAACCGCCCGTTTCCTGAGTCTTCCCCGGCCCTGGAGTGGGTGTGTCAAATCCTTGTATGCAGCCACCTGACAAAGGCAGGCAGTCATGTGTTCACATGGATGGGACCTCACAGAATGGCATAGTACCCATGTAGCCCTTAGGCCACAGATTGTTCACCCCTGGTATAGAGGTAATGTTCAAAATGTTCTAACTCATCTTTTCAACCTATCACTCACCACCGGCACCTTCCCCTCAGCCTTCAAACACGCCTTGATCACACCCATCCTCAAAAAACCCTCCCTCGATCCCACAACTGTCTCCAACTACCGCCCTATATCTCTCCTCCCTTTTGCCTCTAAACTACTTGAACAGCATGTCCACTCTGAGCTGTCCTCTCACCTCTCCTCCTGCTCCCTCTTTGACCGCCTGCAATATGGCTTCCGACCCCTCCACTCCACTGAAACAGCCCTGACCAAAGTCACAAATGACCTACTGACTGCCAAAAGCAAGCGCCACTACTCTGTTCTCCTCCTCCTCGACCTGTCAGCCGCCTTCGACACTGTTGACCACTCCCTTCTACTACAGATCCTGGCATCTCTTGGCATCACGGACCTTGCCCTCTCTTGGATCTCCTCATACTTAATGGACCGCACCTTCAGCGTCACCCACTCCCACACATCCTCCTCGCCCTACCCCCTATCTTCGGGGTCCCTCAGGGCTCGGTTCTTGGACTATTACTGTTCTCAATCTACACTCTCGGCCTAGGGCAACTCATTGAGTCCCATGGCCTCCAGTACCACCTCTACGCCGACAACACCCAAATCTACCTGTCTGGTCCTGACATCGCCTCCCTTCTATCCAAAATTCCACACTGCCTGTCCGCCATCTCATCCTTCTTCTCTGCTCGCTTCCTTAAGCTGAACATGGACAAAACTGAGTTCATAGTTTTCCCCCCAAGACGCTCTCCCTCACTACTTGACCTATCCATCGTCGTCAACGACTGCTCTCTCTCTCCAGTCCCCCATGCCAAGTGCCTCGGGTTATCCTTGACTCTTCCCTCTCCTTCAAGCCCCACATCCAGGCCCTCGCCACCTCCTGCCGACTCCAGCTCAAAAACATCTATAGGATTCGCACTTTCCTTGACCACGACACTGCTAAAACCCTTATTCACGCTCTCATCATCTCCCGCCTCGATTACTGCAACCTCCTGCTCACCGGCCTCCCCAATACCTCCCTTGCACCTCTCCAATCTATCTTGAACTCCGCTGCCCGCCTAATCCATCTGTCTCCCCGCTACTCCCCTGCCTCCCCCTCTGCCAAGCCCTTCACTGGCTCCCTACTTCCCAGAGATCCCGGTTTAAAACATTAACCATGACATACAAAGCCATTCACAACCTGTCCCCTCCATACACCTCTGACATGGTCTCCCGATACCTACCCTCACGCAACCTGCGATCCTCCCAAGAGCTTCTCCTCTACTCCCCCCTCATCTCTTCTTCGCACAACCGCATACAGGATTTCTCCCGTGCTTCACCCAGACTCTGGAACTCACTGCCCCAACACATCAGACATTCTCCTACCCTGGGAACCTACAAAAGAAGCCTGAAGACCCACCTGTTCCGCCAAGCCTACCACCTGCAATAAGACCCGATCCACCACACCGCCTCATGACTGGAATTTCCCCCTCCCACTGTATCCCCACCCGCCCCTCGTAGACTGTGAGCCTTTGTGGACAGGATTTCTCCCCTCTTGTATCTGTATGACCGAATTGTCAACATTTATTGTTACTTGTATTGTTACTATGTTACTTGTCCTAGTCTGCCCTTTTTAGCATGTAAAGCGCCTTGGAATATAATGGCGCTATATAAATAAATAATAATAATAATAATAATAAAATGAAAGCAGCAAAAGGTAGGTAGTGGTTTGTTAATAGCCCTGACTTTAGAAGGACAATCTAGTCACCAGGATCATGAAAGCAGTGACGTTTATGCTGCAAATACACAAAACTGGGCACTTTTCAGTCTTACTGGCAATTGTCGCTGTAAATGTTGGCAAGCATGGCAGAACTCCATGGCCTGGATTCATGGACCATTTTTACACTCCTCATATTTTCAATATACATCACCAATATTGCAAAACTGTGGAAGCTGTTTTCCCATGTTTGTGGGCTACAAAATACATGTTAAGGCTAGGGTCACACTAGCGTCAGTCTTTTGGCCGACAAATCCGTTTAAAACTTAGAATTTTGCAGCCTAAGCACAGCGTTACAGAACGTTAATGCTAGCGCTCAGGCTGCAGAATTCTAAGTTTTAAATGGATTTGTCGCCAAAAGGCTAAACGCTAGTGTGACCCTAGCCTTAACAAGATATTTCTTCATGCCGCTGTTATAGAGGTGTCTGTGCCGTCCACACTGCACATATAGCTGGTAATAGGTCGTGTACGCTGTGGAATTTCCATTTGGATTTTCTGAACAGAAAAGTCACATTTTCTTTCAAATACTGTATACTGAGTGGCATGTGCAGGAAATCCACAGCATTTTTCTAACAGGTTTTGCCCAAGAAATCCCACAGCAAATCCAACAAATGTGGCGATTGCTTAACAGGTTATTTGTTGCTAGTACACTGATATAGGGCAGTTGTATGTGGCACAATCCCACAAATAGGGTGGCACATTCCTACATAGGTATTTGTGGATGGCAATTCCTTATTGAGGTATTATGGTTGGCATACTGCTATGGCGCATAGTGTCTGGTAAACTCCTACTTTGGATTTGTTTGATTGGCATATTCTTATAAAAATATAGTGGCTGGCACACTCCTACAGGAGCATTTCTGACTGGCACACTCCTACAAGGGTATTTGTGATTGACACACTCATGCTGGGCTATTTGTGGTTGGCACACTTCTATAGTTGTATTTCTGTCTGGCACCCTCCTATAGGGGTTTTAGTGGTTAGCAAACTCCTACAAGTGTATTTGTGGTTGGCACAGTCCTATAGGGGTATTTGTGGGTGGCACACTCCTATAGAGGGATTTGTGGTTGGAACACCCCTATAGGGTTATTTGTAGTTGGTGCTGCTGGTGATGGCGCTGTGGTTGATGGTGCTGCTTTTAATGGCGCTGCATCTGATGGTGATGGCACTGTGGCAGAGCTGCTGGTCATGACGCTGCTGGTCATGGTGCTGATGGTGATGGCACTGCTGATAATGGCGCTGAGGCTGATGGCTCTGCGGCTGATGGCGCTGATGGTGCTGTGGCTGATGGCGCTGCTAGTGATAGTGGTGATGGCACTGCTGATGATGGCGCTGAGGCTGATGGCTCTCCTGCGGCTGACGCGGGCGTGCTGATGGTGATTGTGGGCGCTGTGGCTGATGGCGCTGCTAGTGATAGTGGTGATGGCACTGCTGAGATTAATCTGGGCGCATTTATGGCTGATGGGCTTCGTGCGAGCTGAGCTGGGCGCTGATGGCGTGATGTGATGGTGCTGTGGCTGATGGCGTTGCTAGTGATAGTGGTGATGGCACTGCTGATGATGGCGCTGAGGCTGATGGCCTGCCTGACGGCGCTGATTGCGGCATGGCGCTGCTAGGAATGGAGTGATGGCGCTGACTGTGTGGCTGATGGGCAGGGCTGCTGAGTGTATATGTGGTGATGGCACTGCTGATGATGGCGCTGAGGCTGATGGCTCTGCGGCTGACGGCGCTGATGGTGATGGTGCTGTGGCTGATGGCGCTGCTAGTGATAGTGGTGATGACACTGCTGGTGATGGCGTTGCGGATTATGGTGCTGATGGTGATAGTGCTGCTGTTGTGGTGATAATGCTGCTGTTGATGGCACTGAGGCTGATGGCACTGAGGCTGATGGCAGTGCTTATGATGAGTTGTAGCTCAGTGGTATGGTCTTCACCCTGCCACCTTGAGAACTTGGGTTCAAATCTAGGCCAAAGCCAATCTCTAGCGGCCTATAGAGTGTGAGCTGTGGCTGCTTAAATATTCTGGGAGCAATGATCACTATTTTTTACATTTCATTTTTAATTTTTTACATTTATTTAAAATGTATCCACTACCCTGGGGATAAAGTTATCAGACCGGGACAGCTGGGAGGTCTATCTATATCAATTATCTGTCTGTCTGTCCCTCGTGTGCCCGAGTGTCTGGGCGGTAGTCCAGGGTGTTTCAGTCCCGGCAGGAGGAGGGAGCAGGCGGGGCTGAGGAACGCCAGTGACCGGAGCCCTCAGCAGTAGTGATGGGCAGTCCGGCTCTTTTTGATGAGCCGGCTCTTTCGGCTCAAAAAACGGCTCTTTTTTACAATAATCCTCTGCTACAACCTGTGATGAATACAGAACCTCCCCTGTACGGTGAGAACCTTATTCTACACCTCTGTATGTATCTAGTGAAGCAGTAAAGACTGTTTATTAGCATTATTGTTTCCTCAGATTGTCAGCTCTTCTGAACAGGCCCCTCGCTCCTCATTTGTATTCTCAACTTTTATTGCTTTCTAATATGTGGTGTTTTTTGTACATGTCCTTATTAGTAAATGCTCTGATATGTGTCAGTCCTAATTCTTAAATATAAAGGTTGCAATTACTGTGCTATGTCACTGTATGTGCAACATACACTGTACATAATACACACATTGTACACACATACTGTACACACACACGATATATATACACACACATGATATATACACACACACGATATATATACACACACATGATATATACACACACACGATATATATACACACACATGATATACACACACACGATATATATACACACACATGATATATACACACACACACAATATATATACACACACATGATATACACACACACAATATATATACACACACATGATATACACACACACGATATATATACACACACATGCAGGGGCGGGCTGGCCCGGGTGCCTGGGGGGCAACTGCCCTCCGGGCCGCCGGTATATGACACAGTTCAGGGCCGCCCGGTACTGCTGGTGGGACCGCCCCGGGCTTCATCGCAGCAAGGGCTGCGTTGTCCAGGCAACCGGCGCGGGACGCCGGGTGCGATTAAGCGGCGCCACTGGCACTGACTGTGTTGTCAGTGCTAGCGGGCGGCCGTCTGTCGGCTCGGCGCGGCCGCCCGCAGCCGCCGCACTCACCGCTAAGAAGAGCTCTCGGCTCTGCACTGGGCTGCCTGCGCCACCGCGGGGCCGGTCCGGGCTTCCGGCAGCAACCGGGTGCGTTGTCATGGCACCCGGCCGGGCTGCCTGGCCTGCGGGATGCAGGGAGAGAAGGTGCCTGCACCACTGCGCCAGGGAGGAGGGAGGGATCAGACATCAGAGCGGTGTGTAGTAGCCTGCGTGCTACGTCAGCACGCAGGCACTGCAGACAGTGAACCTTGTCACCAGTCCCTCCAGAGCGGAGCACAAAATGTGACGGCCGCCATACTGTTTAAAATTTGATTGTGCTGCTGCTCTGCTATCTGCTCTGCTGTTGCCTGCCGCCGGTGAGCCAGACTGGAGCCTGGTGGTGGCAGCCAGGTGGCCCCACAGGCAGTGCCGCCCGTTGGATTGACTGAGGACTGGAGCCGGAGCGGAGGCCAGCCAGGCCAGTCTGAGTCCCCCCACTACCTCCCTGCCTGCTGCTGCAAAGACAAGTAGTGAGCTGCTGCCTGCTGCACTACTGCTGCCTGCCTCGTGCCTCGCCTGAGTCGCCTCGCCTGTGTAAATGTAAGTGAACTGCATGTGTGTGTGTGACTCTGAGTTTGTTGTCCTGCTGCTGCTTAGGGTGCGTTCACACCACGATTTTTAGGGAGCCGATGCTGTCCGATATAAATCGGACAGCATCGGCTCCCTTCTGTTGCCTGGAATCGGGTGCCAAATAGGCACCCGATTCCGGGCTGCAAAAAAAGATAAAAAAAAAAAAGTTTATTCTCACCTCTCCCCGAGCCCCCGCCGTCAACCGCCATCTTCCTCTAGGTGGCTCCCGCAGGCTGCCGGTGTCAGCAGAGGTGTACCTCTGCTGTACACAGGACCTGCGGTGATGTCACAGTCACGTGACCGCGGGTTCACCATGACTGTGACATCACCGCAGGTCCTGAACAGCAGAGGTACACCTCTGCTGACACCGGCAGCTTGCGGGAGCCACCGGGAACCTAGAGGAAGATGGCGGTTGACGGCGGGGGCTCGGGGAGAGGTGAGAATAAACTTTTTTTTTTTTTCTTTTTAACCCTTGTGCTCCCAGGAGCAGTTTTACTGTACTGAGCATGCTCAGTACAGTAAAATGGGGTCCGAGGAGACGAGATGTTTCCTCGGACCCTTCTCCATAGGGCCCCATGTTAGGGATCGAGTCAGATCGGATGTGCACTAAATGCCATCCGATTTGGTCCGATCCGAGTCTGTCAGATTTTGTAATCGGATGAAAAAATCGTTGCAAGCAACGATTTTTTTCTCCTGAGAAAAATCGGCCAAAATCGGGCAGAATCGGATCGGACCAAATCGGATGGCATTTAGTGCACATCCGATTCGGTCCGATCCCCATAGGGATGCATGGGGTCCGAAAATCGGTCCGATGCTGTCCGATTTTTTTTCGGACAGCATCGGAAATGCAAAAATCGTGGTGTGAAAGCACCCTTACATGTAAATGTAAGGCTGGGTTCACATTTGCAGATTCCTCCGCAGCGTTCTGCGGAGGACATCTGCAAGGAGCCGGCAGCCTTATCTTTTATAATGGGCCGCACAGTGTCTACAGATGCTTGCAGACCGCCGTGCGCTCCCGTTGCCCGACATGAGTGACCTGTGTGTCGCGTTCCCGGTGCGGATGAGAGTGTGTGATCTGTGCGCATGTCAGGCTCCGCATGCGCTCAGATCACTCATGACGGGCAATGGGCGCTCTGCAAGCATCTGCAGGCACCATGCGTCACATTAGAAATGATAAGGCTGCGGTCTTTGCTTTAATGTTAGTACCAGGCTTGGGGAGCAACTACAGGGAGGAGGGAGCGCAGCATCGGGATTGTGGAGCAAAAGACACAAGCGGGGAAACCTGCGGTAAGAAGAGGACTTCTCCGCCGGCTTTCCTGCTTTGTGCTTCGCTCCCCGATCCCTGATGCACCCTCCTCGCTCCCTGGAGCTGCTCCCCCCGGCACGGTCCTAACTTTGTATCAGGCAGGGAGGCGGTGGGGGAGCGATGAGTGGGCATCATTGAGCAGGGTGCGCAGTACAGAGCAGGAGAGCTGGCGGTGAAGTGTCACCGCTGGCTTTCCCGCCGGTTATTTCAAATGATCAGCTGATGCACATCAACTGTTCATTACAAGTAGCCGCGGCGGCGGTGCTGTCAGGGAAAGGTTCATGTGAGTTAATGCTGCATGAACTCACATGCACTTTACCACGCCTGTGTGCTGAACAGCTCAGCTACATCTCTGGTAGAGCTTCTGTACCAGAGATGTAGCTGAGCTAAAGAAGAAAAGCTGATTGGACTACGTCGGACTGAAGAATTTTTTTTTAATAAAGATGGAGTCTAAATGTTGTTTTGTTATTTTTTCTAATAAAGAAATTTTTCTATGTGTTGTGTTTTTTTTTTTTTTTTTAAACTTTACTAGAAATTCATGGCGGTCATGTCTAATATTGGCGTTACCCCATGAATTTTGGGCTTAGGGCCAGCTGATAACACAAAGCTGGCCCTAACCCCTTTATTACCCAGTGAGCCACCGCACCAGGGCCCTGGATGAGCTGGATACAGTGCCAGGAGATGGCGATTCTCTGAACGCACCATCTTCTGGGGCGGCTGCGGGCTGCAATTTGCAGCGGGGGGTGCCCAGAAAGCTTGGGCCTCCCTGCGCTGCGGATTCCAGCCCCCAGCTGCTTAGCTGTACCTGGCTGGACATAGAAATAGCGCGAAGCCCCACGTATTTTTTTGTTTCTAATTTCATGAAATTCATGAAATAATGAAAAAGAAAAAAAGCTTCCTTCTATTTCTGTTTCCAGGCAGGTACAAATAAGCACCTGGGGGTTGGAGGCAGCCCGTTCCTGCCTGCTGTACCTGGCTAGACACAAAAATATGGCGAAGCCCACGTCAAATTTTTTTGGGAAAAATTCATAAAAAAAAATTCCATTTAGGGACTGCATCTTTATTAACCTCTCGAGGCCGGAGTGCTGCGGCATTGTAAGGGGGGTTAACTCAGGTCACCCGAGGACAGCTCAGGTCATGGTACCTGAACAGTCCTCAGGTGACCTGAGTTTACCCCCTTGCAATGCTGCGCTATGGCCTCGAGGGGTTAATAAAGATGCAGTCCCTAAATGTATTTTTTTAATGAAATTTTCCCAAAAAAATTGGATGTGGGCTTCGCCGTCTTTTTGTGTGCAACCAGGTACAGCAGGCAGGAACGGGCTGCCTCCAACCCCCAGGTGCTTATTTGTACCTGCTTGGAAACAGAAATAGAAGGAAGCCCCCCCTTTTTTTTTTTTATTCATGAATTAAATTAAAAAAAAATGTTGGGCTTCGCGCTATTCCTATGTCCAGACCAGCCAGGTACAAGTAGGCAGCTGGGGGATGGAATCCGCAGCGCAGGGAGGCCCAAGCTTTGACCCCCCCCGCTGTAAATTGCAGTCCGCAGCCACCCCAGAAAATGGCATGTTCATTGAAGAGCCATCTTCTGGCGCTGAACCCAGCTCATCCAGGGCCCTGGTGCGGTGGCTCACTGGGTAATAAAGGGGTTAGTGCCAGCTTTGTGTTATCAGCTGGCCCTAATCCCTAAATTCATGGGGTCACGCCATTATTACACATGACCGCCCAATCCGCCATGAATTTCTATTAAAGTTTAAAAAAAAAACAAAAAAAACACAACAGATAGAAAAATGTCTTAATTTGAAAAAAATAAGAAAATATTTAGATTACATCCGTATTAAAAAAAATTTCTTCTGTCCGATAAGTTTTTTCTTTTCTTTAGCTCAGCCACATCTCTGGTAGAGAAGCTCTAGCAGAGATGTAGCAAAGCTGTTCAGCACCTGGGCGTGGGAAAGTTCTTGTGAGTTCATGCTGCAAAAACTCACATGAACCTTTCACTGACAGCACCGCGGCTACTTCAAATGAACAGCTAATCTTGTCTGCGCGCACCCATTTACAGCCATATGTGATTTGTATGCTCGCGTATGCCGGCGTACAAATCACACACTCTGTCCGCACCACAAATGCAACTTGTTGAGTCTCTGTTGCAGACGAGAGTGTGTGATTTGTACGCAGGCATGCGCGCGCATACAAATCACATATGGCAGTAAATGGGTGCGCGCAGACAAGATTAGTCAAGCGCAGCACAGTGCGCACCCATTATAAGTATAGGCACTTGCGGTGCCTGCGCACAGATGGTGGTTCCCCTCTGCAGAACGCTGTGGAGGGGAACGCAAATGTGAAGGCAGCCTTAGTGGCCATCTGATCCTGCACTGCATGATGTATTATTATTCATCATATATTCTCTCATATTGACCAATTGTTATTCGATCAATACATCACATCATCATGAGAAATGCGTATAGTGCTTACTGCACCCACCCCGTGTATATACTGCACCCTGTATCTAGTACCTGTGTATACTGCACCCTGTATATACTGCACCCTGCATGTAATACTTGCGTATACTGTACCCTTTAAATATACTGCACCCTGTATATGGTACCTGGGTATACTGCACCCTGTTTCTACACCATCCTGTATATAGTGCCTGTGTATTATACACAGGTACTATACAGGGTGTGGTGCAGTATATACATGGTGTAGTATGTATACACAGTGTATAGTACCTGTGTATATTGCACCCAATATAAACTTCACCATGTATATAGGACTTGTGTATACTGCTCCCTGTATATACTGCACCCTGTATATAGTAGTTTTGTACACTGCATCTGGTATATACTGCAACCGGCGCTCCCTATACACAGAGTGATGACTGAAATTTTATTAAATTTATTATTATTATTATTATTATTATTATATATATATTTATTTAAGTTAATTTCCTCTCAGCATCAGAGCTCTTAGAGCAGGTTCCTCATCATGGTGTCAATGTCAAATCACTATTAACCTGCAGATTAACCACATATATGCAGTTTACCAGCTTTTGGGGACATGCTACCGTAGGTTTCCTTTAAGTCATATTGTTATTATGGAGTGTAACTTTATGGCTGATATGATATTGAGCTTTATTTTCAGCCGAGCTGCTACTTTTATAATTTAATTTTGTTTTTTTTCTATGGTGGTAGTTGTTTGTAGTTTATAAAAAAAATATGGAAAGTGGAAAATCAAAAAGGGGTAAAGGAGGTGCTCAGAAAGTTCGTGAGAAAAGGATGAAAGAGCTTGATTTAGCTGGAAAGGATCCAAAACAAATGAGACTGGCTTTTACTGTGGTATGTAAAAAGTTAATTGATCAGATCAGGGTTGCCAACTTTATATAAATTCTTAGACAGTCCATAAAAACAGCGCCCCTCTTGTGTGTCCTGTCATTTGAAGCTTGATGACCTTTCGTAGGTTATTGTGATTTAACTAATTACAGTAAATGTTGCTAATGTCTTCAATAATATAAAAGCTGTACAAAGAAAGGCTGGCTTCACACTGCCATTTGTGAGCGCAGCGCAACGAATGCAGCCAAACGCTTGCGCACATGTGTTCCTATGTTTAACATGGGAACGCATGTGCCTGCGTTTGGCTGCGTTCGTTTGCGTTTGTGTTCGGATGCCCATAATTTGTGCACCCTCTGAGCGCACTCCGAACGCAGCATGTTGCATTTTTTGTGTATTCACGGGCGCTTGTTTTATCTGCAAGCGCCCGCAAGCGCACAAACCATGCATTCAAGTCAATGGATCTGCAGTGTTCTCCGCATGACAGCGCAGGAGAACGCTGCGGATCTCATTGAAATCTCTCCCGCTGCCCTCTGGTGATCAGCGGCGGCCACCGGGAGATCAGCTTCAGCCTCCACTGATCTCCCGCCGGTGTCTGCGCCGTGTATCAGAGAGGTCACAACTCAAAACATTTCTGACAGCCTCACTACTGACTCTCGGAGATACATTGGGAGCTTGTGATGTAACTTCTGACTTCTTGCCAGTCAGAAGTTTTGGACACACAATGGCGCCATGGAGTGGCGCACTGCTGAAAAAGAATGGAGCCACTACAGGGTGAGAATAAGACAGGAGACAGGGGGCTTACATTTAAAGTGCTACTCCATAGCTGACAAAAAAAACTGTGTATGTTTAAATAAATATTTTGCCTTAAGCGCATAAGCGCATTTATAGTTTATTTGATATGAGTGATTTCATTGTGATATTGATACATATCATTGTTGCTGTATAGTTATTTCCATTATTTAAGATTTTGTACTAATAAAGTATGGTACCGCTGTTGAACATATGTGTCGGTGCTGGTAGCATCCAACACCTCCTGCTCCTTGCCCGCAGTAGCAAACCCCCCCCCCCGCTCCTCACTTCGCCTCAGGCGGCAGAGGGGCTGGTGGCCCGTCACAATGGGCCTCTGAA